>APFE030642302.1:34270-58782 GCA_000404065.3 Pinus taeda | reverse complement strand
CTCAAAAAGGGGCACACCCATTGGCGCTCTGTCCTAGAACAACACTCGCGCCAACTAAGTTTGGTAATGATTTTTGGAAAACGCGCACCCATATGTTTTTTCCTTTCAGATCATGAAGTCTTTTGAGGGAAAGAATCCATCTGATAGAGGTTGAGAGTCCTCATCTATCCTTGACATCTATCCTCAGTAGCTTTTCGGAGATAATGTCGATCCACAATGGGCGTCCTGGTGCATTGAATCTTCCTCCCTTCTCCATTTATAAAAGTCTGTCCTCATGCATTAGACAGGGGAGTTCTGGAGTTCTAGAGTAATGCTAGTTGTGATTATGCTTGTCTGGAGTGATAGTAAGAGTCTTGAAGCATAGGGGAGGTTATGCTGCCGGAATCCTAAGAGAGAGAAGGTCTATTGCAAGGCATACATAGCTGCTCGCCTAGCCAGAGAATAGGTTCAACATCAGAACCTTGGTTGTATCTTTCTCTGCCTTTTATTCATTAATAGACGACTATCATTATGGTTCCACTCTTATTGTCTTTATAATGATGATTGAGTTATATCCTTTCTGACTGATATATAGTTGCATCTATTGGATTTTATGCTTGTATTTGTGTCGTTCTTTGCATGTGCAGGTGTCGGTTCATGAGGATCGTGACCAGCCGGAGCAAAGGAACGGGAGCGACGACTCTTCCACAAGTACTAGCGTTGGAATCTAGGTAGGCCCTCATCATCGATCTTTGATTTGCAATTAGGAACCTGCGTGTTAGCATTGTTTGATTGTTGCTAGACCCCATTTGGGCTAGTGGGATCGCCTCTGTCCGCAGAGGGGATTTACCTGTTCAACACTATGTATAGGGCAGTGTAAGGCTCTCCAATAGAGCTGTGTATAGGGCAGCATAGGGTTCTCCAATAGAGTTGTGTATAGGGTAATTTAGGGCTCTCCATAGAGATGTGTATAGGGTAGCATAGGCCTCTCCAATAGAGATGTGTATTGGGCGACGTAGGGATCTCCATAGAGCTGTGTATAGGGCAGTATAGGGCTCTCTAATAGAGATGTGTATAGGGCAGCATAGGGCTTCTCTTTTAGACCAGCAATTAAATCTCTCCTTGTTGCGTTATGTAGGCTTCCTTCACTGTGTTAAAATCTCCTCCATGATAGCATTAGGATCTAGGGAATCATCTAGGGAAGTGTATCCTCTTTATATCTCTCCTCCCACCAAAACCAAAAGACAAGTGGAGAGGAAGAGATCACCAAGAGGATGTGTGTCCAAATGACTTTCAAGGCACCTCTATTTATACTAAGATGTTGAGCACAAGTGGGGTTTATTTGGTTGCTGGCCGACCTTGACGAATTGTCCCATAACACAAATAAATTCATATATCCATGAATACTTATTGGAATCAGATGATCTTTAGATCAATTCTACACCTCTCGATGAGAGGGATCGAAGAAAAATATCAGTTGTGATTAATAAGATGACCCACATGGAGTTTGGCCCTAGTTGCCAATTTTAACACATTTTGAAGTGACCACTGACTTGTCCTTGGGTCTAGGAACCACATCCTAGACATCATTCTTCATGATTGAGTCATATTCCTCATTCATCACATCCTTCCATACGTGGTGCTTCACGATTTCTTCGAACTTACATGGATCAAATTGAACAATGGTACTCACAACAGCTAAGTACCCTTGGCACCTGTTCAACTTCTTTCTTTCACGAAATTTCCCCCTTGGTGCAACATGTATTTCAACATATTTGAGAGTATCTTCAAGCGACAAAGGTCTTTTCCTTGAGGTAGAGAGCTCACTAGAAGGTGGATGAATGGGATCCATCGAGCCTTCAACATTAGGCATGAGATCATCTATTAGAGATTCATCCTTCTTTCCTGCATCATCATCGTTGTCCTTCCTAGGGATAGGAATATATCTAACTTTCATAAGGGCATATTCTTCATCGAAAGTGACATCATGACTTATTTCCACTTCTCTTTAACTAGGCACATAGATTTTATATGCCTTCAAAGTTTCATTGTAGCCCACAAAAGTTCCTTTCTTCCCATATGCATCTAGCTTGTTTCTTTTCTCTTTTGACACATGAAAAGATAAGGGACAACAAAAAATTCTAAAATGAGAAACATTAGGTTTCTTATTGGTGAAAACTTATTCAGGTGTCTTGAAGTCCAATGCATGATGCGGGCAACTATTTTGAACATATATAACATTTTTGGCAGCTTCTCCTCTTAAGAACTTTGGTAGGCCTTGGTCATGAAGCATAGCATGCGTAGCTTCTATGATTGTTCGATTCTTCCTTTCGACAACTCCATTTTTCTCAGGAGTACATGCAGTAGTGGTCTCCTTCTTAATGATAGCTTCTCTACAATAGTCATTGAATTCATTTGACTCATATTCGGTTCCATTATCGGTCCTCAATATTTTGATCTTCTTCCTTGTTTGATTTTTGACCAAGGCTTTGAAATAGCGTAACCATTTGAACACTTCGTCCTTTTTCTTCAAGAAATAGATCCATGTTTTGCAACAGAGGTCATTCACAAAAATTGCATAGTATAAGTATCCTCCCAAAGATGTTACGGGAAACATACCTGACAGGTCAGAATGAACCAATTGAAGAATATTGGTAGTTTGAATTTCACTTGAAGGGAATGGTCCCCTTATATGTTTTCCAGTTGCACAAATCTGTCAAACTCCTTCATGTTCTATGTTGAATTTGGGCATACTTGTGACCATCTTCCTTACATCAGGTAAGGCTTTATAATGAAGGTGAGAAAATCTTTGATGCCATAATTTAGATTTAAGAGAAGTATCGAAAGTCATCACTCCAAAAGGACTTCCTCCAACCTAATAGAGACCTTCAACCCTAAATCCAAGTGTAAATGCATATTTCAGGTTCCTTTGCCAAACACATACCTTTCCATCAACAAATGTTACCTTAAAGCCTTTGTCTTCCATCACAGAAGTAGTTACTAGGTTCTTTTTCAAATCAGGTACATACAATACTTATCGTAGATGAACGATTTAACCTTGATTCAAGTGAAGAGTGACAAT
This sequence comes from Pinus taeda, assembly GCA_000404065.3. NCBI lineage: Eukaryota > Viridiplantae > Streptophyta > Pinopsida > Pinales > Pinaceae > Pinus > Pinus taeda. The sequence continues at coordinate 55,721 of APFE030642302.1, read as the reverse complement.
CCCAATCCATTTCATGGGGTAGGTGGAATTGTCCCCAAGTATGATCTCCAAATTTTTCTTCTTTTCAATTAAATTTGAGAGGGCCTCCTTGTGCTGAGTGAAGTGCCTTGAGGCACCACTATTAATCAACCAATTATTCAAAGTATTCGAAGGAGAAGCGGTGGTGAGGGAAAAAATAAGATAAAATTATTTTTTCTTATCTACAACATTAGTTTCCTCATACCTGGATTTTATCGACCTTTTGCGAAGACGACCATTTCCATATTGAGCAGCAGGAGCATTCCTCTTTCCTTTGTTGTTGAAATTGTTGTTCCTATTATTTCCATTTCCTTTGTAATTATTGTTGTGGTTGTTGTTTTCATCACCCCTTAGAGTATCCTTCTTGTGGGGACACTCTCTAGCATAGTGGCCACACCTATTGCAATTGAAGCATATTCCTTTTCTTCCTTCTTTGAATCCTGGTTTAAATCCTTGGCCTTGTATTTTTGGACCATAAATTTTCTTCCTTTTAGCATGAGTAGAGAAATCAGTAGGGTTGTTTCCATTTGAGGGCTTATCTCTTCCCACCATCCTTATTTCTTCTTAAGTGCATCTAGCCAATAATTCATCAAAACCCAAAATCCTGTCATTCTTAAGCATGGTGGTGTTAAACACATCCCATTCTCTTGTAAGACCTCCAAGTTTAATAAGAGTGAGATCCCTGTCACCAAAAACTTCTCCAATAGGTAGAAGATCATTCTTGATTTTTTAATCCTTATGAAGTAGGATTGAATGGAATCTCCTCTATCCATCTTGATGTCTTTCAAATTGTTCTTGAGAAAGAGGACTTGATTTGAATTATTTACTTTGAACATCCCAACCTGCTTGTCATAAATATCCTTAGATGTTTCCAAATTAGAAATATAGGCAACGAAAGTCTTTTGAATGGAATCTACAACAATTTTCTTAGCTTTGACCTCACTTTTCTTGCACTTTGTTTTTGCAGTAGCGGGTGCATTGAAATGAGGCTCCACTGCTCTTCCTTTTACATATTCCATAGCATCATTCTCTTCCAATGTCAAATCCAAAGACATCTTCCATGCATGATAGTCAGATTTGTCCTTGAGCTTGTCCTCAAATTTGAATTATGATGTAGTCATCATTCAAGTTAGCTCAAAATTATTTTCCAACAACTTTCCTTAGTGATTTGTTTTCTCACCCTTGTTTGGCCTTTAGCTTCACCTGAACTCTGATACCATGTTAATTTGAGATAATAATGGTATGTTTTATGCTTAGCACAATTTAATTCAATGTTCCTTTAGCATCCCAATAACAATTTCCAATTATTTCTAGTAGCAATCACATTAATCACATTGACAATAAATCCAAATAGAACATAAAAGAAATTGTAGAAGACAAGTAGAGATAAGAGAACACCAAATTTGGTGGATGCCAAGGAAAAACCCTAATTTGGGGAAAACCCTTTGATCAAATCTTCTTATTATTATTCAATAGTTTAGTTGAGAGAGAGAGTACACAAGTAAATTTGATTAGCCCAATACAAAGTCAAATCAGCCCTGTTAAATTCTGTAGTCAAACTTCAACCCTAACCAGAAAGTCAACAATGGGTAAAAAACAATAGTTAAATACCTCCTTTGAAGCTCAGTCAAAGGCAATCAAACTCAACCTCTAACAATGGTCAAAGTAAACCCAAAACAGTCACAAAAACTTTGGTCAAACTAGGTCAAACAACCCAAAAAAAATGATTTTTGTGCTAGCCAATGCAGCCTAAGGAAATCAAAATTATGCCCCAAAAACCACAATCAAAACTAGTCAAAATATCCTTGGTCAATGCTAGTCAAATTTTCTGAAATTTGGCCTGTCATTTCTGCCCAGAAATTATTTCCTACTAGCAGCACATGTGAGAGAGAGAGAGGCTACCACAAGTTGTATGAACCAATTTGATGAAAAGAGAGAGAATCATGTGTGAGTGATGGATGTCCAAATGAGGTGTGAGGTCTCTTCTATTTATACACTTCATTTTGGGTGGAGAGACACATCCAATGGGCTTCTTCAGCCTACACTTAGTTGAGGTTGATCTGAACAATTTGCACGTGTGGTCATAAGTTCAAAATCACACTTTTTCTTGTTTGAATGTGATGATATTTATATCAACATTGGAACTTTCGAAAATAGGAATCCAATGCAATCATCATCTCCATAAAATGAGCTATATCAAGGTGGAATTTGGCCCTAGTTGACAATTTTAACAAAAATTCACTGAATCAATCTTAAGGAGCATTTGGAACATTAACACAAACATTTAGAGGTCTAGGCTAGAGATGTGTTCTGATGTCTTTAAACATAGGATTTTTCATTTTTTGTTGGTGTTACATTCTAGGGTGATATTCCATTCCATGTACAAAGTGTATAGGACCATTATCCACGTACCTTCAGGTATATCGGATGGCGGTCCTTGCATGATAAGTATATGGGAATGCAACCATCGAATGGTTATGCATTCAAAAACACTACTACAGACTGTGCTTCCACGTAACTTCAAGTATATTTTGGAAGTCCCCACTAGGTTGCTATCCCACCATAGGTAACCGAGTTGGCTGCCTTGTACACTATGATACTCCAAACACAACTTTCGGGGATATTTCCTAACCGTATGTAAATCCTTGGTTTTCCAAGGTGGTATATTGCAGTTCACAGTTGCTTGGTAAACCCTTTTGCCTAGTTAACCCTTTATTTATTTATTTTTATTGCTAATTTCTAAAAATTTATTAAACCATTGTGGAATAACAAGCCTAAAAACCCCATCGTTCGCGTAGGATATGAATATTGCCTCATTTACCTCTTGAGGCAACCCCTGGACATTGTCAAAAGGATAAAAAGACGAAAACTACCGAAAGTAGTGCTTCAAAAGCATCCCCTTTTGGTACTACATCTGAAGATAATCAACCAGAATCATCTATTCCTATAAGCATTGAGCCCAAGACTACATATTTAACTGCTGGTGAGTCCAACGTAATCGAAACTGAAATCCTTGAGACTTTACTACCTAAGGTCATTGAACCTTAATTGTTGGATTCAAATACATTACAACCTGAGGTTATACGACCTAAAGAGCCTTAGTTAACCGAACCTATTACTTCAAGGCCTTCTCTTTCTCTTCCTTTGCCTTCGACCCAACCACAACAACCTATATATCTCGGTCTCGGTGGTGAAAAACTTCCACATGGCCTTTTGGGTATTGAGGAAATTACTGAAGAGTCTCAACCATCCTCTCCTATTCATTTATGAGGGACTCCTCTTTGTCAATCCCATCCTTTTCATACTCTTCATACTCTAATACAATATCCTTCACATAATACCCCTTGTTTCAACACACCTTTGTGTTTCCCTTGACAAATATATTTGGGAAGTTTAACCACAACTGAGTCAATGACAATTTCTCAACTTGTATCTACTATCATGAGTGAGTCAACCGAAATTACAACTACCTCCATGTTTATGACTTCGCCAGAAAGCCATTTGTATGGTGGTCCATCTATACCACCTGGTTATGAGTCTTTATCTATAACCTTTTTTGGTACAATGACCAGTCCATGGACTTCTCCTTCTCCATCCATATCTAAAATGACATATGGAACCTTTGTAATGAGCACCTCACAACTTGTTGTGTCCATTATGCCCCAACCATCTTTGGAGAAGTGGTCTAGTTCAAATCTTAGGGGAATAGGACATTTACAATAACCTCCTACACCTTAAACCAGGTACCCTCCTCTTGGGAGGAATTTACCTCCATATATTCCTTATCCCTCACCAGGGGGTATTATGTTTATGGAATGTACCCATTTCCAAATAAAATACAACAAGTTGGTGCTCATACGTAATGGAGTCAACATCCTACTGGTCCTCCCTTTCCAAGAATGGTTTCCATTTCTTGGCATCCTACATTGCTCATCCAACCTGGTTTGGCTCTAAATAAATTCTTGACTTCTCAACCTATTCTAGCTACATCTCAAGTTCCTACTTACCAACCTATACCTCAATCTACCCAAGTTGTATCTCAAGTAAGTCAACCTACCTAGGATGCATCTCAAATGCAACTTGTTCCACCATTATCTGGGATGTCTCAAATCCCATCTAGTTAACATCTTCAAGTTACCTTACAAACCCCACCGCTTGGTCAATCTACACATCAAATTCAAGTACAACAACTTGTACATGGCATGGAACATGCACAAACCAATCAACCTAATGTAGGGATGTTGCAATACCCCTATGGGCAACCATACCAAGGTATCCCGCAAGCGCATATTGGTCAAAATCCTATGTAATAGATGCCTTATCAAGGTCAACAACTTCAAACACAACCATTCCAATCTTACCAAGTTTATACTTATCCTAGACAACTTCGTTATACATATCTTGGTTATCAAAATCCTACATATCCAAGAATGAAAATACCTGTGGCTCAGCGTATTCCATCATACCCAGGGTATCCTGCACCATAAGTTAACCCTCATTCTCAAGATAAACCCTCCCATACATAATTTAGTAGGCAGTTTCCATTTGTTTCAACTCTTGTGCTTCCATATTTAACCCGAATTACAAATTATCCCATTTTTCACTCTCCTTGGTGGCTAGTCATTCCTACAAAATTACCAAGTGACATTCCCAAATTCAATGGCAATCCTAGAGAAGACTCGTCTACTCATGTTATGACATATCATTTATGGTGTTCATCAAACTCTTTAAATGATGATTCTATTCATTTATGGCTTGTCCAGAGAAATCTCATTGGTACGACAACTATGCGGTATATTGAATTGCCACGATTTTCTTTCAAGAACTTTAGTTCCTTAGCAAATACATTTCTAACTCAATTTCATTTACCTATTCGTTATGAAATTGGAACTGAATTTTTGACCTCTTTCAAACAATCTAATTCCACCCATATATAAGATCATATTCATGAGTGGAAACGTCAATGTTGATTGATTAAAACTTACGTTCTCGATCAGTTAGTGGCTGAATGGTTTATCAAATATTTGTTAGCATCAATAACTAAAGATGTTACTAAAAGCAAAGTTGTTATTAAAGAGAAAGTAATTTCTCATGCCTAATATGTTGATCTCGTTTATATGCAAACCGACATGCTCTACGATAAAATACCCAATGCATTGAAGCTTCAGCACACTCTTCCACCGCCTCCTACTAAAGAATCACATGTCATTGATGGAATGATGGGTTCTACTAGCCAACAGACAATGAGCATATTATCTGGTTAATATCCTACTGCAGCTACTCAAAACCTATCCTCTACTACCCCTGAAACTACTTTTGAGATTAATGTTGTTCAATCTATGAAAGGAAAATCGCAAAAAGCCGGAAGTAAAAAGAAAGAAAAAGGAAAGAAGAAGAAAGATAAATCTTCATAGAATAAATAAAATAACTAGTCTCCTTAAGACAAATAGAAAACCTCATTATCCTTGCTTAATTGTAACGAGGAACATTTACCAGGGACTATCCACATCAAGCAAAAGTTAATCAATTCCTCAAGTCATCATCTACCACACCTGTTGTGTTAACATGTCCCTTCTCTAATGAGGAGACAAACATGGTTGCACAGGATCCAACTTCCTCTTCCTTGGTTATGATTCTATCTTCCACCAAACCGAAAAATGAAATCATGGTGACTACGAGAAATAAAGACTACGATAATCTGAGTCCCTCAATTGGTAAGGAGACTGATCAACTTTCCAGTTATACCTCAACTACTTTGGATCTTTCTCCAAATGTGACTCCAAATGAATTAACTATTAAACCTCCTAAGGACATTATTCACAAATCATCATTTAATCCTTATGCAAGATCTACACATAATTATAATATAGTAGAAGACCTAGTTCAAGCCCCTTCTTCTATCTCTACTCTCGAGGTTTTGCAGAATTTTCATGCCCAAAATATATTTTTACTTACCACAATTGGAGACATAGATCCTCCAGATTCAAATGTTGTGGTATTTAATCATGAGAATCATACGCCCAAACTTCCACCAAAACTGGTGTTTATGATCCAGGTTGTTGTTCAAAGTAAGACTATCTATCGAACAATTGTGGATGAAGGTTCTTCAACCCATATCATGTCACTTTCCTGTTGCAATGCTATTGGTTCTCTTTCACTAAATCAGTCATCAACTACTCTCAAAGCCTTTGAAGGAAGAGGCTTCAAGCCTTACAAAATTTTGAATAGGTTGCAAGTAGAATTAGTTGGAAAAATGGTTTCGGTAGAAGTTGATGTTATAGATGGACCATTGGATTATAACCTTTTATTGGGAAGCACATGGATTTATTCCATGGCTGCTATCGTTTTGACCTACTTTAGGATAATCACTTTCCCTCACCAGGGGGGCATCATGACCATCATTAATCTTACCTTTATTGCCACCAATTCTCAATACTCAGACTACTGGAAATATCCCTCTTGTGGGTGAATCCCCACCACCTTACCAAGATGTCGGAGTAGGATTGCTTAAATTTTCCTCTTCGATGGGAACATCTTCCCTTCCTCCTCTTGACATTCTGAATCCGGTTTCCTTCATCAATAGATTTCTTCTTGTACTATTCCATATAATTCTTAGATAGTGCTAGATGCCTCTAATGTTGATACATTTAGTGACCGCATGTCACTTAGTCCTATTGAGCTCGAATATGAAACTATCTATTTGTCTTGTTCAACACATTCTACTTTCTCCTCCAAGATAGATTGGGTCGATCATTCCTAATATTATGGTTCATCTTCTGATCCTTTCTCCAGTACATTCTCTACTGATGAAAGCATCATGGAAGTCATGATTTCAGATGATGTGACGTGGGATGATAATCATCATCGTTCCTCTTACCTAATACCTTTTAGGATAATCTTGGAGATATTTATTCACCCAATATCGTTGAGATATCTATGAATTTTCTATCTATCTATGGTGTCGATTCATAGAATAATTTATCGAATATTTAATAGATTGTTCCTCTTGATATTTTGATTAAACCCTGAATTGTCAAGCATGTACATATTGGTGCATCTTGTTCTCTCGATGAAGTTAAGATATATAAAACCCTTTTCTAGGATTTCTCAGATGTTTTTTCTTGTACATATGAAGAGATGTCAGGAATTGATCCCAATATCATTGTACATGAGATTAAAATATATCCAGATGTTAAGCTAGTATGATAATGCTTGCATCCAATTCATCCTAAAATAACTTCTACTATTAAAGTAGAGGTTGAAAAATTCTGCGAGGTAGTTTCATTTACCCAGTTCCTCTTACTCATTGGGTCTCGAAAATTGTTCCTGTCCTGAAAAAACAAGGTACGATTTGTGTTTGTGTCTATTATCGAGACATCAACCATGCTTGTCCTAAGGACAATTATCTGACTCCATTTATCGACCAGGTTGTTGATGATTGTGCTTGAAGTGAAGTTTTTTCTTTTATGGATTGTTTTTCTGGCTACAACCAAATCAACATACTTCCATCACACTAACATAAAGTTGCATTTATTTGTCCATGGGGCATGTTCGCCTATCTTTAGCTCCCTTTTGGTTTGAAAACCCATGGATAATATGTCTAGAGGGCTATGAATTATGATGTCCATGATATTAATCACATTGTACAATCCTATTTGGATGAATTACCTTCCCATTCAAAACATCATGAGGATCATCTGATGCATCTCAGGGCCATTTTCTTACATTCTCGACATTATAACATCAAGTTAAATATGTATAAATGTGTGTTCTGTGTCCAATCTGGTAGACTTCTCTACTTCATTGTGTCGAAGCAAGGAATTTGTATTGATCCGCTTAAAGTGCAGGCGATCCTTGATCTACCTTATCCTTCCCTACTTGTTCAATTACAACGCCTCCAAGGGAAGGATAACTTTCTACAGAGATTTGTTCCCAACTATGCTTACTTGACCAAAGGATTACTCAACTATCGAAGAAATGGGTTCCCTTCCATCGGGACAATACTACCCAAAATGTGTTTGATGCTTTGAAAGATTTTTTAGTTCGAGCATCATTGTTGTATCCCTTTGATTATCAATGTGATTATTTCTTGTATCTTGTTGCTCCTGTTACTACCATTACTATGGTATTGGTCTAAGAAGATGATGTTGGGAACATGCATCCCATTTATTATTTGAGTCAGAATTTGAACAACACCGAAATCAAATACACTCATGTTGAAAAGTTAGCTTTGGTAGATGTTCAAGCTATCCAAAGGTTTTGCCACTAAGTTATGCTTCGGAAGGCTATGATCATTTTTTATTGCAACCCCATGACATATATTTTGTCATGAAAATTTTTTTGGGGGGGGGGGGATACTCTAAATGGATTGTTATTCTCCAAGAGTTTGATTTTGAATTCATCAAATCCAAATCTAAGAAGTCACTAGTCTTCGCTGAATTTATCTGTGACCTTCCCTCATCTGAAACTGAGTTTACATCTAACGATTCTATTCTTGATGACTAGTTTTTTTTATTGATTCATCTGATCCTTGGTATGGGGATATTATTGTATATCTCCAAACCCAGACTTTTCAACCTAATATCTCTTGCTTTGATTAGTGTCGTATTCAATATCAAGCTAAAAATTACATTATAATCAGCAACACACTTTATCATTGTGGTATCAATTCCATCTTTAGACAATCCCTCACACACAACGAGGCCGAGAAAGATCTAAATGAATGCCATGCTAGGGCATGTGGTGGACATATGTCTAGTTATGCCACCACCCAAAATATTTTACATGTTGGTTACTTTTGGCCTACTATGTTTGGCGATTGCATCCTTGTAGTCCAAAAGTGTCAGGCTTGCTAGATCTCTGATCATAATACTCATGTTCCACCTGCTCCTCTACATCATGTTATCATCATTGGACCTTTTGCAAAATGGGGCATTGAATTTATGACATGTAACCTTCACTCAACTGGGGGGCATGTCTATATCATTGTGGAGGTAGACTATTTTACCAAATGGGTCGAAGCAATGCCTACATATACTAACACTAACTAAACAACTGCTTTGTTTCTCTTTAATCACGTAATTTCTAGGTTTGGTCTACCATAAGCCATTGTTGTAGACCATGGGAAACATTTTCAAAATCACAAGATGTCTAAGCTTACTACCAAGTTGGGCCTTCAACATGACAACTCAACTCCTTATTACCCATAGGAAAATGGGCAAGTAAAAGTTATTAATTTTTTTTTTTGAAAAAAATGCTACAATACATAATAGGGATCCACAAATTAGATTGGCACCTCATCCTTTATGCAGCTTTGTGAGGATATCAAACTTCTATCCAGACTTCCACTGGATTCACACCTTTTCAATTAGTGTATGATCTAGAGGAAATCCTTTGCATTGAATGTGATATTCCATCTTTGAATCTTGTTGTTGAACTTCTCCTCACAACTTTCACAGAAGAAGAGTGTCTCTTGAATCTAGCACGTTCTGACGTGATGCTACAATGGCCAATGAGGCCCATAATAAACACATCAAAGAATAATATTACAAGAGTGTTAAACCTTTTGCCTTCTTAGAAGGTGATTTAGTCCTTTTGTATGTTTAAGAAGTTGATAAGTTAGGGGATAGGAAGTTCGAACCAATGTGGTTAGGTTTGTACATAGTTAAACATGTTCTTGCAAAGAGGCTTATGAGATCATTGATTTTGATGGAATCCCCTTCACGCAACCCAGAAATTGGTTGTACCTTAAAAAATAATATGCTTAGATCATATTTGTGTAGTCACTATGCACATACTGTATAAGTGTGTTAGTGTGTTTGTAGTGTGTTTCCTTTGAAGTTTCCTACTGTCTCTGTTAATCTTGGATTACATTTGATTTGTAGATGTCAACATCCCTTCATCCATATGTTGGTTATGTTGATGGGATAGTCATAGTACTTGGGATATTTATGCTCCGAATGGAGAGTTAGTGAGTTTACAAGGGATTTGTATTGGTCTCTCTACCAATAACATTGTTGAGTATAACATAGTGATCAAAATTTTGTCTGACACTATTTCACATGGTATTTTCCATTTGATCATTAGAGTTGACTCACAACTCATAGTATTAAATCTAAATAAGTTTGAAGTTTAAATACTCTAACTGATGCATTGGTGAATTATGTTTTAGATAGACATTTGCAGCATATGTAAACATTTCAATTCACATCACACATTGAACAAGAGTAGAGTAAATACAAAACATCGATAGATAACTATATATATAAGTTTGGTTTTACAAAAATTGTGTTTGAGACACATATGTCCACACGATCTATACTATCAAAATACATGTAGACAAAATATGGCTCTATGGCCTCCTAGTAGACTAGTCCCATTGGTGATAACAATAAAAAATAACCGTGTGGGAAACTTTGCACAACAACTGACTAATGTAGTCTGGCACTCCAATGGTGTAATGTTTCAGTCTCATAGGGATCTGATTGACCCTGGTCTTTGTTATGTTATGGGTCAATCCCTCAACATGGTGCTCAAACTTTGCAAGAGTCTCAACTATGTTGAGATCTTGCATCTCCTCCTCTACTCCTACAACTACTTATGCTCCAATCTATACGAGTAGCGACTCTCCACGTCGCTAAAGATAGGATGAACCAATTGGTTGAATAGGTCCAACATTTTTATTTGAAATCAATAGTTATTAGCCTTGGATACATGAAAAAATAATTAAAAAAAATCCAAAAAAAAAACATTCAAAATGATTTTGTTTTACATATGTCACCCCATTTCTCACCCTCAGATAGCACAAGCTCTGGGTCTCCTCGAAATTCCACTTTGGCATATGGGTAGTCATTGACCATGATGAATTGCATTCACAACCATTGGAAGAAAATGAGAGTGAAACTTATGGAAGAAGGACCTGCATGTCGATACATGACATCTACCCATCGCCTCATCCATGGAGCCTTGGGATCCGTAAGCTTAAGTGCAATATGTTGAGGATGAAGTAATTGAATTCTCTCTAAGGAAAATAATATCAAGATGGAAATGTATCCAAAATTCTTCAATCGCTCATCCTTTTTTTTATTGAATTGTTCCTTCAATTTTGCTAATAACCCCTCACTACAATTGAACACAATTGGTTCTATGAATTCTAGTGAATATTGCATTTGGGATTTGTTAGCCAAATGCATAGTAGAACTGCGAGATAATCTAGCTATGATAAAAAGGATTATCTTGAGAGGCATTCAGACCACATCCTTAATATCTATCTTCCCATATTTTGTTGGATGGGAACGAGGCCTACAGTGTACAACAACATAATCTTTGATAGTCTCACCACCCCTTCTCATGCCAGATAATGATATAGGAGTTCCTCTTCTCAATAAACCTGTCAAAAAATAAATGTCCTCCACCTATATACTAAGGGTATGTGCACCAAGCCTAAAACATTGTGCCTAAATATCCCATGACTTGACTTTATATTCCAATAATTCCAGTTGGGCTCTCATGTCAGGAATCCAAAAGAACTTGAGAAGTCCACAATTTCTTAAATTCTATATTGTTGCTAGATAATTGGCAACATCCAAGTCATGGGACTCATGTTCTCTTTCTCACCAAATCAAATCCATTTTTTCTCCGGTAGATATCTGCAATACCATGAGAAGAACATTTAGAACAAATCCCATGCAAAAAATTGTGAGAAATTTAAGTGGAAATTACAAAACCATTTTTTGAAACGCACCCATCGCACCTTGCCTTAAGAGATAGAGCACCGCAACACACCCTATCTTCCTTGGGAGGTGTGTTGAAGCGATCTTCCCAATGTTAATTAATCTAGCCCAATGTACCTTTTGACACAGAGAGGGTGCATTGGAGCTAGGGCACAAATCTAAAGCCTAAATGCACTTAAAAATCCAAAAAAATTGCATGAAATAAAAGATGGAAACCATGAAAAGAAAGAGAAATGTAAGATCTCATACCTGGAGTTGACGACATTGGAAATAGTCCAATAAATTGGCTGCAATCAGCTACTAAATTTTTGGGACAAAAAACACTCGAAGCTCACTTACAAAGAGGTAAAATGAAAAAAAATGAATTTACTTTTTTCCTATTTATGGTCAATTTTATTATTATTTTATTATATTGACCTAATGTTACCATGTGTTGTGTATTTTTAATCTTTTGTGGTGTTATGAGTAGGATAAAAGTGGTTTGAAGGATATTATGATAATTTTACATTAAAAACATGTCATTTTGATGGATAAGCATACTTTTATCACATTTTTGGGCTATGTAAACTTATGAAAAAGGAACCCCCTAGAGTCCTCTTTCAGTTCTTTTTAGACTGCCTAAACATGAAAATATTGTCAAGCACTTATCTTTTTGAACTCATTAGAGTAAATGAAAATTTGTCTACTTAGTATAAGTTTAACCCTTTTCCAAATTGGGATAGACTATTTATGAAAAAGGAATACCTTAGTCAAACATGGCTAAGAAGTTCTCCTGAGTATCGTTTTCTACCTTTTCGAACTCAAGAGACAATTTTACAAAAATGAACCTTTGGGGTTTTCTTTTTCGCCTCTTTTTCAAACTCTCTAAACATGAAAAAGGATCCAAGTTATACCTTTGTTGGACACATAAAATAATCAAACAACATTGTACTCGTGGAACATGATGGGACCGAACCACTCCTTCTCAGTGTTTGTTAAAAATACTCAAGATGGATTCATCCAAAGGATGAACTTATAGATCAAACATATGTTATCCTCCTCAAGTTTGTTAAAAACAAAGAGATACTGACCAAAAATGGTTGGGGAAATTGAGAAAATAGGGTGCTTGACCTATTAATGGCATCGATTTTCTCTTGAACATTACACTCTTCCACTTCATATCTGTGGTTGTTGGGTTGGGAAATTTCCTTTCCTCTTTGGTTCTTCATACCATATTAAAAGCCTCATCATTTGGTTTTGGGTCAATGATGGCAACTCCATGAAAGTGTCACCAATATGTTCAAGAGAATTCCTTCAGTTGATATCTGCTACAATACCTTTACGCCTTCATTCATGTTTGTCATTCCCGAACTAGTTTTACATCATTATTCCATCTCCAATCTTGATACTCATTTCATGTCATTGAAGTAGGATACATCAAGGCCCTCCTACGAATTAGAAACTCCCTTTTGTACCTTGGCTCTTGCATATATCGATGTCAAGTTTCCTCGCTTTCAGTGATAGACCTTCATCATTGGCCTTCGACCAGAATATTTTGTGTGGTGTTCGAATTCAACTCATCCATTCACACCACATAGATTGTATTATAGTACCTTGAGAGCCATTTACATCATCGGTGGTTTCTCTCACGTCTTTTAATGGCTTACATGGTTGGTCGGTAATTAGCTAGTGTCTACCATGTTCAACTCCAGCTCATTTTTTAACATGGTTATACTTGTACATCAAGCGTTCGAGTGAACGAGATAGAAGAACCCAAATTTAGTTTCATCCATCCGTGCTACGTTTTAGGATTCATACAAGATAAAAAAGTATGATGGTTTTGATTATTCAAACCGTAATCCAAGCATGGGTCCACACTTTGTCATCAGTGGACGAAACATTTTGATCATTGTACATGTAATATTGGCTTATATGCTGAGCATGGCTATGCCTCCCTCAGTGGTGATATCATGATGAAAATGTACTGTAAGATGATGATCTCGGCCAGTTTTTCTTGATTTGGACTTGTAACAAAGGTAAAACACTTTAGTCCTCAACCTTTGCTTCTGACTTTATACTTTAGGGGGGAATTTGTTACAGGCCATTTTTTCACATCTATTTAATAAGCCTACAAACTAGATCAATCAACATCCTTGAACACTATCATAATCCATTTGTAGGTTTTAACCCTATAAAAAAATTACCTATAAACAAATTCTTAAAAACAGAAAATAAACAATGGCGAGAGCAAAAAACATAAAATATATATACACAGAGATTTCCTCGGATCTCAAAATCGAGAATACCAAATTTTTATCATAATCCTTCTATTTACATATATAATATATACTGAAGCATCCATAAACCCCAATCCATTAACCCTGGATCATAACATAATCGTAGTTCCCTTGATCAGATCTATAAGATACCATGATCAGAAAACCATCATGCCCAAAACCATGTGCAAAATCCATGCACAAAACCATAGGTAGTTTCACCCACCTAATAAAGGGTTCACAAAATATTTTCCCCGGGCACTGCCTCGAACCTTGTAGAGGGGGGATACCACCCCTCCTATGACCCCCTCGCTATGCCTGATGCAATGAAGGGGGGGTTGGCCACCCCCCCTCTAACCCCCCAGCTTTGTGTGTGGGGCTAGTCGTGGAAATAATATAACACCCACCCAAAATTTTCCCACTTGTTGTTTTCTTTTCCACACAAAGGGTCACAACAAAGCTTAGTCATTGGTCCAGCCCTGTAATGCCCATTGTATCTCTAGACCAAGAAAACTTCTCAGTACTCACATAATTCTTCAATGCATCTGTAGTATTCTTAAAAGTGTCCACCTTTACCAACAACACCTTTTTGTCCTCAACCATATCCCTCAAAAAATGATACTGAACATCAATGTGCTTTATATTTGTACGATAAGCAAGGTTCTTTGCTAAGAAAATTTCACTTTGGCTATCACATTCTATCCTTATAGCTCGTTGTACTAACCCCATACTTGAACACAATTTCTACAAACAAACTGCTTCCTTGCTTGCATGAGTGTCTACCATGTATTCTTCCTCTGTAGTTGAAAGTGCCACTACAGACTGTCTCTTACTCATCCAACTGACTACACCTCCAAATAGGTTAAACACATACCCACTTGTAGATCTTCTTTGATCCAAATCTCTAGCCCAATCTTCATCCACAAAGTCACAAACGTACAAAACTCTGTCAAATTATAATCTTCCTTGATAGCACAGACCCTAATCACTAGTGCCACACAAATACCTAAAAACCCGCTTCACTTTTTTCCAATGCTCCTTCCGTGGTTTTGACATAAACCTGCTCAATACTCCCACTACATGTGCAATGTTTGGTCTAGTACACACCATTTCATACATCAGGCTATCGACTGCACTTGCATATGGAACATGGGACATGTCCTCTTCCTCTTCTTGTGGCTTGGGACATTGTTTAACATATAAATTTACACCTATAGGAATAGGGACCTTAACTGGTTTACTATCCTGCATATTAAAACTTTGCAGTATTGTCTCAACATAATTCCTCTGGTTTAACTAGAGATTCATCTTTGCCTGATCTTGTTTAATTTCCATGCCCAAAATATAGTTTGTAGCACTGAGATCCTTCATGTCGAATTTGGAGGACAATTGGGTCTTAAAATCTTGGATGGTTTCTTTGTCATTTCCAATTAACAACATATTATCCACATACAAGACGAAATAAATAACATGGTCACCAATTAATTTAAAATACACATAGTGATCTTCTTTTCTTCTGGTTAAGCCAAGTCCCCGTATAAATGTATCAAATTTTTTATACCACATCCTTGGTGATTGTTTTAACCCATACAAAGACTTCTTTAACCTGATTATTAGTTCTTTCTTACCCTTCACCACAAAGCCTTCGGGTTGCTTCATGTAGATCTCTTCTTCTAGATTCCTGTGAAGAAATGTTGTCTTCACATCCATTTGTTCTACCTCAAAATCAAAAGCAGTAACAACAAATAAAAGTAATCTAATAGAATCTACCTTAGCAACATGAGAAAAAATATCACCAAAATCAATTCTCGACACCTGGGAATAACCTTTTGCTACAAACCGAGATTTATATTTCTCCACCTTACCTTCTGCATTCATATTCTTCTTAAACACTCATTTTCTTCTAATGGGTTTCCTTCTCTCCAAAAACTCCACCAAATCCCAAACCTCATTTTGTCGAAAGATGTCATTTCATTAACCATGGCCTCTTTCCAGAGTTTTCTATCCTCTGAATCTACTGCCTCCCTGACAGTTCTGGGATCATCATCAGTAATAGATAAAGAAAGATTTGAACAGAAAGTGGCTGGATTATACCTTTTTGGCTACCTCCTTTCTTGAACTGATCTTCTCATAGTTGGAGTTTGTGTTTCTTCATCTTCTGATTCATGTTCTGTTGTAGAGTTTGATTCTTCCTCCTTTACCTCAAACTCTATCTTCTTAGGTTCCTTTGGTAGGACTTCATATTGAATAACATCTTTCATCTCTCTAAAAATCACATCATGAATGTACATAGCCTTTGTTGTTTCTAAGTTCCAAAGCTTATAACCTTTTAAACCATCCTTATACCCAATAAAGATGCACCTTTCAGATTTACTATCCAACTTGGTTACTTTCTCCTTTGGAACATGTACATATGCATCACAACCAAATACTCTGAGATGTGAAAGAGAGGGTTTCTTACCAGTCCATACCTCATGTGGATACTTATCCTCCAATGTTGATGAAGGTGATCTATTAATGAGCTAACATGTAGTTTCCACCGCCTCTACCCAAAATTCATGTCCTAACCTAACACCACTAAGCATGCTTCTTTCCTTTTCCATCAACATCCTATTCATTCTTTTTGCAACTCCATTTTTCTGAGGTGTGTATGGAGTAGTCTTCTACTGTGGTATACCACACTTCTTACAAAAATCTTCAAATTCGTTCTTGCATAACTCTCCACCATTATTTTTCATTAGTACCTTTATCTTCTTCTATGTCTGGTTTTCCACCAGAGCCTTAAATATTTTAAACCTATCAAAGACTTCAGATTTCTTCCCGAGCAAATATATCCATTTATTCCTTGAAAAGTCATCTATAAATGATACATAGTACACATACTTACCCAGTGATGGAACTGACATAGGTCCAAACACATCACCACGCACAAGCCCTAATATCCCTTTCACCCTCTTAGCACTAGTGGGGAAACTCACCCAATTTGCTTCCCATATACACAATGTTCACAAAATTGAAATCTAGAGAGAAATTAGACATACCTTCTACCATACCATTACCATGAATTATTCGAAGGCCCTTCTCTCCAATATTTCCAAGCCTTTAATGGCATAACATTGTATTTTCTCCAAAGAACACAAGGTTTTCTACTCCACTTTCAGGAACCACAGAACTGTTTCTCCCATCAAATAAAAATGCTACCCAGAATCTTGTACAAAGTTCCAATTCGAACACCCTGCATCAATAACAGTTCTTCGTGAACCATCTTGCAGGTATCTTTCTCGAGCACTGTTTTAACACCTTCATCATCTGTCTTGCTTACAAAAATCGGATTTTTGGCCAATGTAAGAATATCTAGAATGTTAGGAAGTGTTCTAATACTTCCACCTTGGAACTTTAGCTTGAATTTTCCTCATCCGAAGATTCTAGCCTTCCTTTCAACCCCTAAGAAGACATCACCACCATCATATTTTTCATACTCGCAAAATCACTCCCTATGGGGAGTGAACTGAAAGGATGCACCTGAGTCAATCAACAATGCCTCATGATCTACATGTGTACTTGAAGAAGAACCCAATGTTGGGTATACGACCAAAGTCCCACATTGACTAGAAGTGGGGAGTATCATGGGTATATAAGGATGGACAAATATCTCCATTGGTATGAGGCCTTTTGGGGTAAGTCCAAAAGCAAATCCATGAGAGCTTAAGCCCAAAGTGGACAATATCATACCATTGTGGAGATATGTGGTGTCAAGAGTTCTTACAAGTGGTATCAGAGCCATGCCCCGAAGTTAGCCAAGTGGATGAATCCTCGGAATGTCAAACGAAGGTGGTGGGCCCCAGTAATATCATGATGGGATCTGTGGATGAGCTCGGTTAGACAGGCGGTGTGCTTCGGATTCTTCATGGACGTCACCTTCATTTGATGTGGTTTTCACCTTTGCAGAAGGAGCATCATCAAATCCCTTTCCTTTATCAGGATATTTAGATCTACAACCCTTTTTGAAGTACCCTTCCTTTCCACATTTCCATCACATCTTTACAAGTTTTCCCGAAGATTTAGATCTCCCTCTAGATTTAGACCTCCCACTCGAGGACTTATTTTTGTTTTTATTCTGGGACCGTCCTCATATAGACAAGGCATCTCCATTCTTTCCCTCCATATTTTTCCATCTCATGTCCTCTGATAGTAATGATGAGACTATTTCATCAAACTTTAAGGTAGTTGTATTGCTATCGATTGCAACAACCAGACTATTCCACAAATATAATAGAGAACACAACAAATTGATGCACTTATCTTCATTTGAAATTTTAATATCAATAGATAACAACTAACTTACCATAGTATTAAAGGCATTCAAATGCTATGTCACTGAGTCTCCATCCTCCATCCTCTGGTTTTACAACTTTTTCCGTAGGAACAATTTGTTCACCAGAGACATAGATTGGTACAAAGTCCCCAACTTGTCCCACAAAGCCTTCATTGTAGCTTTCCCTCATACATTCAACAATATTGAATCTGAGATACACAATCATATTGTGCTCTTTGCTTTCTGATGAAACTTCCCCCAGTCTTCATCTAACATTGTCATTGGTTTAGTACCCATATCTACAAAGATCCTCTGATCTTTATCCACCAATAGATTATCCATCTTGAGTTTCCACAACTCAAAACTCTAACCATTAATTTTCTTGATCTCTATCTTTCCACTGGTTGCCATCTCCTTTCGCCATAAGAATCGATCTCGCAGATCTCCCACTAGACAGGGGCTACTACAGGCTTGAGAAAAACTCCTCAGCAGCAAAGGCGTCTCCTTGAAGTCAAAAAACTATGATAACATACGTAGGTTTAACCCTATATATAAATTACTTGCAAACGCATTTTTAAAAACAACAAATAAAAAATGGCGAGAGCATAAAGCATAAAATAGATGTACACAAATATTTCCCCTAGATCCCAAAACTGAGACTATCATATTGATTTTTCATTATATTCCTTTCAATGTTACAATACATATATATACACGTCGAAGCATCAATAAATCCAAATCCATTAACTTTGGATTAGAACATAACCATAGTTTCCTTGATTGGATCTACGAGATACCATGGGTAGAAAACCATCATGCCCAAAACCATGTGCAAAACCCATGCACAAAACCATAGGTAGGTATGCCTATCTAATATAGCGTCCAAAAAAAATTTCTCGGGGTGCTTCCGTAAACTGTGTAGAGGGGGGTTTACCGCCCCCTTGTGAACCCTCTCCCCCCTCCACTGCATCCGATGCAATGATGGTGGGGCTGGACGCCCGCCCCTCTAACCCTTCGGCATCATGCATGGGGCTAGTTGTGGAAGGAATATAACACACACCCAACACCATTCACAAATCCCTAAGCATCACTTCTCCAGAAAGTCTAATTTGAAAAAAATAGGGTATGAAACTTTTTAGGAGAATTTTGAGGCATTAAACAACATTTCTGTGGGGGTAAAACTTTTTTGCTTTTGTGCCACACATTTTCATGTTATTCTACACATAGATGCCTTTCCAACGATGCAAGAAGCATATCAAATAGAGTTTGTATGTGAAATTTATGCCACTCAAAAGTTGACCTTCATGTTTTTGTCACCATAATTTGAGAAGATGCCATGTCAGCCCCCAATATTCATGGAAAAGGGGCTAGCCACGTGTTTATGATGTAGAAGACTGTAGAATAGTCTATATTGTAACTCTGGTTAAGAGTTGATATATTCAAACCTAACCACTGGTAGGCTATCAAGTTGTGTTATAACCGAGCCGCTAGGAGGAAAAGAGATTTCCATTCTTTTGAGTGCATTTGTTCCATAGCTAAGCAAAAATAGCCAAGAGGGATAGGAGGGAGAGCACACAAAGAGTATTTGTGCACTATAACAACCCACAGGCCACAAATCATATTTCTTTGTACTCACATCCATATTTCCATTCAGAGAAAGAGAGCAGAGTGACTTCACCTCATGGATGGGGCTTTTTCTCAAAAGGGTTTTGGTGAAAGCCAGTATTACAGCAAGAATGTTGCAACTCCTGAGCTACCAACTTTACTTTTATCAATCCGGTAGTTCGTAACAAACTTGGAAACGTCAGTGTTATATGCACAAATACTAGTTCTCACTGCAGGTTGTCACTTGGTCAGCCAATGTGAGATCACTAGGAGCTCAAGCCAACTTCTATAGATTTTAGAAGAAGCTCTATGTGTGATGAAAGAAAAGAAATATTACTCTATAGATGCTATTCTAACTGCAGAAAGGAGAAAGACTGGAATGTAAAGCAAAACCTAGTAAACCCTAATTAACAAGTTAATTCTAGTTTTGCCAAAAACACTATGAAAACCATAAAAGAAATGCCATTACCTACTCAAGGAAGTAAACATCTAACCATGCTATTTCTGGAAGTAAATAAGAAAAAAACATATTTTTGGATTTTTATGTGTGTTTATGTGAATTCAACATGTATCTAATTTATTGTGTGTGAGTGTGGCAGTGAACAGGGGGTGTTAGAGGGCAGTTTTGGAGCTTGGGAGGATGTAGGGTGGTGTGGATGGGTCCTAGGTGGTCTTAGGTGGCCTTCTAGAGGCTTTTCTCACACTCAGCCTTCAAAAGAAAGCTTACAGGAAAAACTACAAGAGGGCACAGGAAAACTATAGGAGGAAAACAGAGAAACTACAGGAGGCCTACAAGAGGAGGCCGAGAGAAATTTTTGCTATTTTGAGGGTGTGAGAGTGGGTGGAAAAGGTGGATGAAGGTTGGAATGATGTGTTAGGGTGCCTAAGGTTTACCATGAATCACTAGGAGAGAGAAAGATGATTAGGTTTGCTCAAGGAGAGAGGAAGAAGTTCTATGAAAAATGAAACTAGGGCAGAATTGAGGTGAGGTTTGGGATGTTGAAAAGTGTGCAACAAGAAATGCTAAATTTATAATGTGCTAAAAATAGACCTACTAAAAATAGCATGTCTAAAAATAGCAATTTGGCCAGTGAGGTCATTGGCCACATTGGGTGATAGGTGAAATTGTTAAAAATAGAAAGTTCTAAAAATAGCATTTATGGATCCCTTCCTATTTATAGTAGTCCCTAGTCTATCTATAGGAAGTAAAATTAATTTTGGTCTTAACAGTAGTTGGAAATATTAATTAATTAATTCAGTTGAGTTAATTAGTTAAGGAAATTCGAATTTGAAGTCTTTGTGAGCATGCACATGAGTTGTCCCACTGATTGAGGAATTTATCCTTAATTTCCTCGATTGATTGAGGGAATAAGTATGAGTTCTATAATGAGAGAATCAGTTGACTTAGTTATAACTAGTCAAGTCCAATTAGATTATTTTAACAAGTTGTTAAAATAATAAAATATAGTTTGTTAATGCTTGCATGCATGTGACAACTATTATTTTAGATAACTGAGAATTCACTC
>APFE030642302.1:0-10691 GCA_000404065.3 Pinus taeda | reverse complement strand
ATTATTTCCAGCTGCCTTAGTTGTAAGGAAGAAGTTGGTGCTTCATCAATATATTGAACTAAGGCCAAAGAGGAAATTGCCAAATGAGTTGGAAGAACCACTTCTTTCCCATAAACTAAATTGAAGGGAGAAGCGCCGATGGAGGCTTTCTGCGTTATTCGATCTGCCCATAAAGGATATATTAACGACTCGTGCCAATTTTTATGATTTTGGTCAATGGTTCGCTTAATAATTCTGATTAAGTTTTTATTGGTAGATTCAGCTAACCCATTCCCCTGTGGGTAGTAATTGGCAGAGTATTTAAACTTGAAACCCCTTTTGAGTGCAAATTCAGTGATTGCACTACCAGAAAAATATGACACATTATCAAACATTAAAGCAGAAGGCAACCCAAACCTGGGGATTATGAACTGATCTATGAATTCGATGATATGTTCAACATTAGCCATCTTGAGTGGAACTGCTTCTACCCATTTAGTAAAGTAATATGTTGTTGTAAGGATATATCTATGCTATTTAGAGGAGTAAGGAACGATCTCACCTATTATTTCCAATCCCCATTGATCAAAAGGTTGTTCAATGTTGACTGGTTGTAGCGGCAAGGATGGTTTCTTTTGTCTTCCAGTAGCAGTTTGACAGACTTGACATTTCCTCATGTAGTTATGGGAGTCTTTGAATAATGTGGGCCAGTAATAGCCTGCGCGTAAGATTTTATGAGCAGTAGCGTCTCTAGCATAGTGTCCGCTTGCTGGCCCATCGTGGAGTTCTTGCAAGACTTTTTCAGCTTCAGATTTCTCAAGACATCTAAGGAGAACAGAATCATAATTTATTCTAAAAAGAACATCGTTCACGAGCTGATATTGTTTAGCTTTCAACCTTAGAGCTCTTTTCTTGGTATGATCGAGGTTTGAAGGAGCATATCCATTCTTTAGATAATAAATGGTATCAATGTATAATGACTCAACATCATTTAGGCTTACCTCGTACATTTGTATCTCTACAGATGGTGTTTCGGAAATAAGAGATGCCCCGGTCAGCATTTTGCAAGGCAGTAACCCAATTGGCTCTTTTCTCACCCACATCTTTTTGTACTAAAAAATTTCTTACCGTTAGAAACGGTACTATGATTTTTGTATGGGTTTTGAGTAAAAAGGGTCTAAAATATTTAATTGCTTTGAAAACAACATAAGCTTGTTTCTCCACATCTAAATAATTTAACTTAGCCCCCTATAGATTTGAACTAAAAAAAGAAACTGGATCTTCTGCCTTATCTTGATTTGCTTGAGTGAGTATCACGGCATATGATCTATCAGAGGCAAATGTATATAAAATAAAAGGATCGGAAAAATTTGGAGTTGCTAAAGATGGAGCATTGACAATTGCTTGTTTGATCAAATTGAATGCCTCATACTCATCTTGGCCCCATTTAAAGTTTGAGTTACTTTTAATCGTTGCTTGTAAAGGAGACACGATTCTCGAAAAATCTGGAACAAATCTCTTTACAAAGTTAATCTAGCCAAGGAAAGATTGCATGGCTTTCTTGTTGTGAGGTAGGGGTATTTCAAAAATCTCCTTGATTCTGTCAAGATCAATGTGAATTCTAGATTTTGACACTATGAATCTGAGAAATTTTCCTTCACTTAATGCGAAAAAGGATTTTTTTGGGTTAAGTGAAATTCCATACCTTTGACAACGTTGGAAGATTTTTTTTAAATCTCTAATATGGTTGCTTCGTTTCTTGGAATATACAGTTATATCATCCAAATAGATTACCACTGATTTATTAACTAACGCCTTGAATGCGATATCCATGGCTCTCTGAAATGTGGCACCAGTGTTAATCAGACCAAAGGGCATCTTTTGATATGCGTAAGTGCCCCATTTGGTTCTGAATGTGGTTTTTAATTGATCATCGGGATGTACCAACACTTGGTTGTATCCTGAGAATCCATCCAAGAATGACATTAATTTTGAGTCCGCGACTGTCTGCAGTATTTACTCCATGGGAGGCAAAGGAAAATTATCCTTTTGGTAGGCTTTGTTAAGATTTCGAAAGTAAATACAAATTCTGATGTCTCCATTTTTCTTTCTAATGGGAACCATGTTGGGAACCCATTTGGAATGTCGAACGGGAAAAATGATTTTGGCTTTTAATAACTTATTGAGTTCAGATTTGATTTGGTTTTCTAGATTGGGATGGATCTTTCTCAACTTTTGTTGGACAGGTTTTTCATTGTCTATCATTGGGATAGTATGTTGGATGATGGAAGTGTCATAAGTTTTGAGTTCATCGTAGTTCCAAGCAAAGACACTTTCATATTTTCTCAAGAGATGAATATATGCTAATTTTTCTTCAGGAGCTAGGCCAAGGCCTAAGTTGATATTCTGTGGTTTGGTATCAGTTCCTAGATTTACTAATTCATAGTTCAAAGTTGAACTTTTCAGTTTTGAATTGGTAGATCTTTTAAACGATCTTTCAAATCATAAAGGTCTTCTAACTTGACTACTGACTTAGGTATAGCATTGTTAGTGCTATCTTGTTGCAATTGTCGGTCATCGTCAATTATTTGATTGGTGTAAGATCCTTTAGATGTGAGAAAACTCACGATATCAGGATCGTTGTTGAAACTCCTCCAATTGGTAATGTTATTAGGAATAGAGGGTCTAAAAATTAATTCAATTGAAAATCTATCAGGGCTAAAATCTTATGAAGGAATGAGTTTGGAAGCTACGTTAGCTAAGAGGTCTGCACTAGCATTATGGAGTCTGGGAATTGATGAAATATTAAATGATATAAAGTGTTTAGTCAGATCTTGAACTAAAGATTGGTAATGTTTTAAATGATCTGATAAAAAATGTATAGTATTACATACTTGTCTGACTACAATTTCAGAATCTTCGAAAACTTGAAGGTATTTGATGTCTAATCCGATTGCTTTGTATAACCCTTGGACCAAAGCCTCGTATTCTGCAATATTATTGGTGCAATCAAATTCGAGTCTACAGGTTAGCATAGTTTTATTTCCCTCTAGACTGATTAACATGCATCCTGCTCCTCCTCCTTCGTTAGCCTTAGAACCGTCAAAAAATAACTTCCAAAATAAAGATTTATTTACAGGACTATCTATAAAATTAATACATTTAGAAGTATCTGTTTGAGAGAAATTTTCTACTTGAGATAAAACAGAATGTTCTAAGTAAGGTGAAGTATGAGCATTAAAATTTCCTAGGAAAGAATCTACTGAGTAGTTGCCAATGATGTTATTGTTGTATGCTACTGGTTCATTCTCTCCCTCTAGTTCTGTTACTATGTATTTCTGATGTCTTTCTCGCTCAACTTTTATTTGATTTGGTTTACCATTGTAAGGGGGCCACATGTGCGACCATTCAGTTGCAAAGTATCCATGAAGTTTTTCTGACCAATCTCTGCTAAGAATAAAGCCATAAAATTCTGGAATATCAGCAACTAAAATGTCAATAACTTGACATACCGTTGGGTTGGATGACAACCTTATGGTAACCTGATTTAATTCACCAATCACTTCGACTTGCGATCGATCTAGCTGAACTATGCACACAATAGATTTTGCGTTTGAACGTTCAACTTTGCACATATTGATTTTGGTAAAATATTTGATGAAGCTCCAGAATCTACTAAGCAATTATGCAAATTTTTATTGAAAATTTCATAAGTAAGAAGAAATGGGGGAGTATGAGATCTCGACCTTCCTCTAATTAAAGCGATATTGTTTGGATCAACTTTATTAATCACATTAGTTGGGGGTCTTTCCATTTCATGGGAAGCTTGAGATATTATAGCAGTGGGCAAAGGTGCAACTGGTACAGCTTGTAATTCTTTCAAAAGTATCTTTTGCTGGTGTTTTAACTTGCTCAATTCGTAAAAGGTGATGTTGGCCCTAGTATTTTTCATGTCTTCTATGATATTATACTCCATTTCATTCGAAACGATCAGAGTTTTAGATGGAGTTGATGAATCTGTTTGGACTGGGCTAGTTTGAGTCGCTTTAGATGTCATTTTCTTGGCTGCGACTTTATCCTTAGTCATCGAGCTTGCGCTCTTTGACTTAGGGGTAGGTTGAAGAGGATCAAGTTGATTTCTACTGCGAGTACTAACCAGGGATGCCTCTTGATCCTCTTCATCTGGGAGGATGAAATCCCACATACCTTGTAACTCTACAACTTCTTCTTCATCAGTATGTTCTTCGGTAGCAATTTCCTCTTCTTCTTCTTCTGATTCAGCACTTGTGATAGCATTTGGGGGCTTTGAATCAGTTGAAGGATTTCTTTATAAGCCTTGTATGACTTTTTAGAAGAAGTTTCTGCCACTTGTTTCTTAATGTCGACCATCTCGTTAGACATGGTCTTCAAAACTTTTTGTAATCCTTCTAAATCGAATGGATCTTTCGATTGTTTTTTCTTGGGATCTTCCTTGAAAGTAACCTTTTTGGATTTGCATTCTTCTATCGTGTTTTCCTTTTCTAGGGCTATAATACGTTTCTCTACTGCTATTTCTTCTTTCATATTTTCGTCTAAAGTTGTTTTGTTAGCCCTATCAACGAAGATTGCTATGTTTGATGGTAAAGCAGTTCTGTACCATTCACTTCGCACTTCTTCGCTAGGCTTGGGAGCAGTAGGAATTTTGTTTAACAGTTTATTGAAACGTGAATTAAAATACTTAATAGGTTATTTTGACTCAGCCCTAAGGTTAGACAGGTCGTTGATCAATGTCTCCGTAGACTTATCATCACCAAACTTAGTGAGGAACTGTTCTTGGAAGATATCCCAACTAGTGATAGATCCAGATGGTAATGAAAAATACCATGATCCAGCTGCTCCTTGCAGAGTGTAGGGAAAAATTCGGATGACAGCATCTTCGTTGGTAACTCCATTAAGATTTATGGATAGCATAAAGTTATTTATATGTTCTTCCGCTAGCATGCCTGCTTCAGGGTTAAACTTAGGCAGCCATTTTTCAGGATGGGCCAGTATCTTACTCAAGGAAGCAAGCATTAAGACTGCCCCTGGGTTATTCCATGGAGATTGGGCCATCACTGACCTACTAACAGAGGAAAGTGTAGAAGATGATCCATGCGATTGGGAAGATAAGGATATTACGACTCCAGATGATTGAGAAGGATATGTGGAAGTACCAGTGGACTGATGGACAATGATCTGAAGTGGAGGAGTGGATGGTTGACTTCATAGTGGAGAGGTTGAGATGGATGATGATGATGAAAGAGTCTCACTATCGGACCCTTTAGGTGATTTCCTTTCTTTCTTCCTTGTGGGTAGAGGTAACTCAGTCGGCTGAACGCCAAACTTTTCGCTCTTTAATATGGTAAGAGGATGATCAGGGTTTTATTGCAAAGTCACGTTGCCTTGAGATTTATCAAATCTTTGAGGGGATATAAAAAATCGTTGAAGTTTGTGAATCAAAGATTCAACTTCAGGAGGTTCAATAGTATATTGTTCTGAAATGTCAGGATTTATAGTAGCAACCGTTGTTCTTTCGACTTCTAGCCCTAGATTTAAAGACTCTAAGTACGATGGAGAAGTTGGGGGAGATGGTGAGGGTGATTTACTCTCAGAATGGTATTTAGATTTAGACTTACTTGCCATTCACAGTTTTAGGCCCTCCTTCTAGCGGCAAATATGTTGAAGCCCTGAAAATCGAGTTTACAACAAGGGGGATACCCACCCGGTCTGGACCTTGGTTAGCAGCTCCTTTTCCGTTTGGTATAGTGGGTCCGACTGGGGATATGGGACCAGTTTCAAAATTTATGTGTGTGTGTGTGAAGAATTGATATTTCCTTTCTGAAAATTTTTAAGTGAGATGCTCTAATTCTAACTCTAATATAATGACATGCAATTGTATTCTAATAAACAGAAATATCTAAGTCTACACTAACCCGAGGTGTAATCCTTCTGTTATGCGATCTAAAATGATTTCAGATAACAATCGGTAATAAAGATCATTCCATTGTTATGAGAAAAGAATTCAATATAGATAAACCACTTCGTATAAAAAGTTAGATGAAACGATTGCGAAAAACATATCGCATAATAAGTTACTCATACATTAAGCATAAATAAATAGCTATCACCGTACAAAAGTGCCAAATGATAACTAAGGTATTCACGCATCAATATATAAACAACTAAATATGAATATCACTTTAACACAAAGGCAGAAATAGTTAAGAGATAGAAGTACCATTTATAACTAGTTCTACTCATGAGCTTCAAGCGATAATGATTTATCTCTTCTTAATCCAACATCCACTAAGAGTACATAAGTGCAACATCAATAGCAGATATTAAATGCAGATATCAATAAATCCTGTTCCATTCATTCATCAAAACCTCCTCGGAGGGTGCAAAAGTGCATGTTCTGAGGACAAGTTTTTGACAAATTTCTGGACCCTTCTCTAAATGCATGAGAAGGGTTTAAATACTATTAACTAAAACTAAAAATAACTTATTACAAAAATTCAGGATGCGGTTTAAATGACTGTCCTTTTTCTAAGCAAAAATAAAATAAAACTATTTCTAAAATTAAATCTAAGATCTAACTATTTCTGTATTTGCTCCTTAATATCGCAAGCATTCAACATTGCCTAAGTAGAGTCGGTCGACCGACTTCAGCTTATAATTGTGCTAAGAGAATAGAATTAGCAAGATCTGGCACCATCTTTTCAACAAAATTGATGACGTATTTGGGAATCATCCGTTGACTATGTGACTTTACCATGTATGCCCAGTATTATTCCCAATTTAACTTGATTAACCATGAAATTGCTTCTGCCTTTTCTTTAGCTTTTTGTTTCGTCGCCTCTTGCAATTTTTGGGGTTTGCAAGTAACTGAGCAATTGGAAGCTTTCCTTTTTGATAAATTTTCTCAGTGATGTGTGATTAGCACTAGGCGCTAATCGCGCATCGGAAACTGCCTCTGTTTCTTGATTCGAGCTTCCTTGACGCGTTTTTCGCCTTTTGCACCTTTTGGGAGATATAAAGGTCAAACTTTGTGAAGATAATGATTCTGTAAGCTCTTGACCTGAGTCTTAAACTGTTCATCTCTGTCATCAACATTGTCCGTGTATGTGAGAATTTGGGGCCTTGCTGCTATCTAGTGCAGGAATGAATGAGCTAACTCTGTAACTAATGTTTTAGCCGACCTTGATGGGCCTGTAGTAGTCGCAAATCCCATTACCTTAGGATTCTCTTCCCCAAGCAGATTAGGTGCGCCTTCCCATATGGAAATTGGACTCCTGCCTTTCTTCCTCATACTATCCTGCATACTGTCTTGTATAACCTTTTGTTCTTCGTTCCTACAGTTTACAAATGAGGTGAAAGTAATGACAAAAATAATGAAAGGAAAGCTTTAAATGCCAAAGATATGCAAAAACACGCCACCTTATGTGAACTGGCTCTTTGATAAATACAAAACCATATTTTATTAACAACTGGCATATAACTCATTAATTGACATTAAAGCGCGTGACCAGTTCTTGGTTTATGGAAAAAGATTTTTCTTGAATATTGAGCCAGGAAAATCTGTGATGGAATGATTATGCGATTTGCATCGCAGTATCGCAGATTGCAGCATCGCATTATCACATTATTGCTGCATCGCAGCATCGTAGTATCGCATTATCGCAATATCATTAGAGCTTGATCGCAGCATCGCAATATCCCTAGATCGCAAGATCGCAAGATTGCAGATTTCAAGATCGCTATGTGTATTTTATGTGATTTTGCGATATGCGATATGCGATATCGCATATCGGCAATTTTAAGGTTTTTCAACATGAGTGCTCATTGATGCATGCGATGCGATGGATTTTCGTGTCGCAATCTCGCATTTTTTAAAATCTTAGCTCGTAAGAAGGCATCCTATCATTCTTTGCGCGATGCGATATTTCTTAAGGAGTGACTTTACTTTCTTCATCATGAAACTTAAGCTTTTTATATTTTTCAAAGGTATTTTCCTAAGTTCATGATGGTAAAGTTTATTCAAAAAGAAATATACGCACTAATTGATTTTTTTTTTTTTATTTTTTACTGAGGGTCCCCACTTATTTAGTATTAGCAATAACACTATATAGGAGGGGGGTTGTTGGTGGCCACAACAGGTCCTAGCATATTTTCCAAGATGAATGTCTGATTTACCTCTGGTAACTTGGTAAATGTAGGGCTCACGACTAAATCCTCGCAATATGAGTGATTCATACACTTTCGACAGCACAGCTCGATAAAAACTCTAAGGATGCAAAGTGTTTTTCATTGGACAAACCGGCGTAATTTACAGGCGAAACCGAATTCAAATTCGACTGTTCCCCCCAAAATCCATTCATAAATGTTGATTTGGCGGCAAATCTCCAAATATTTCAACCTTAATTGCCTTAAATCCCCCCCTCCCCCCCACTCCTCTTAACCGTCTCTTGACAGTCAAATCATGAACAGTGACTATAATGGTTACTTTCTAGCTGTGTTGCGCGATCTCCCCCTTCGTAGCGTAGCTCCCTTCGTGCCACTTCTAGTACTATGACATCACCCTTTTTCGTGCAGTCACCCTTTTGCATAGCTCTACAAACTGGGCAGTGTAGTTTATAGTCTCGCGCCTCCTTTCAACTGCCTGGAGTGTTAAGACTGTGCTACCACCATGTAGTCATTGGGCTGGATCCCCCGTGTATGGCTTCAATCGACTTCCATTTACCCTTCCCAGAAATGGATCTCCATTCAACTTCACAAGCTGAACCATTTGTTGGCTTAGTGGGTCCTGACCCAAGTTCAGAGTTAGTTGCGCCAAAAAAATCCCTACACTACTAGCCTTTTCAACATCAATCCGCAGAGCGCAGACTGAAGTCTCACCCAATGCAATATGGGCGGATGCTGGAACCAAGTTTCCGCACCTAGAGATCAGTGTGATGTCGTTTTATGCACTAAATCTGCCTTCGCATAGATTGATAAGCCTTTAAGGCTTATCAATATAACTTCCTTGAAGCAACCTCAAACCTCCGCGAAGGTCTACGACTGGCTTTTGTAGACCCTGAACAGGATAATCAGTCACTTACGCCCATCCAAGACTATTCTTAACCCGACAATTATTCAGGCCTGCAAAGTGTTGGATAACTTTAACATGCAATAGTATAATCTTCGCGTAAACACTTAATGTCTATTTTGTTCATATAACAATATAAACCATGTAAAGTCACGCATCAATACATCATTATTTCATACAAGCATTATTTATCACATCATAAAGCACATTCATACATAATAGAAGTAAATGGGTAAACAAGGGAATTTCAGTAATAATCTTCTTTATTGATAATCAGTTCAACTTACAAACTCAAGACTTCCCTACGCAATTAGTTGCATGGGTGTGCAGGGGTCTATGCACTCAGCTGTGGACTATACTCTAGGCCTCTACGCACTCAGCTACAGAGCCTTCCTTCTTACTCTCCTACACTAACCCTTAAGACTTGTTCCATAGACTACTTCCATACTTCTCTTAGACATCCCTAAGACACATCTATTTATACAATCCCATGGTCCGCGGACCATGGGTAGATTTTCAAAAGCCAACTCAACTTACATAAAGAAAGGTAAAACCCTTTTTGATTCATTTACTATATACGGGCTCCGCGACCACAATTTGTGGAGACTTTACATTGTATATAACAAAACTTGGGCTTTTTGCCCCATAATTGACCTAGGGGACCCCATCCCAACAAATCTCAGTCTAACTATCCCTTCTGTATAGGGTACTTGAGAGTTTGTAGATTTCTGTGGAGAGAATTTTGACATTGGTTTTGATGATAAGCCTTGACTCGAAAAGTAGACTAAAACTATCCATTCCATAAAGGGTACTAATGAGAGTTTGTAGATTTATGTAGTGAGAATTTTGACATTGATCTTGATAATAAACCTAGACTAAAAAATATACATTGTGGACAATCCAATTTAAAAATCTCAAAATTCTCATCACAAAATTTTACAAATCTCAAAAATTTCATGTAAATCATAAATTTTATGGAAAAAAATAAACCCTAAAAAAACATTTTCAATATATAAAAATCTATAAAATATCAACACCAATTATTTAAAAATTGATAAATTAATTAAACTTAAATAAATATTAATAAAAAATTAATTTACAAATAAAAACAAACCACAAAAACTTATCACATATTTAGATTATAAGTTAAAAAAAATTATATAATTTATGACTTCCTATCATAATTTTATTTATATAAATTAAACAAAATAATATTGAAAAACATGTATATTTGATCGAAGTTAAAGACTAAAATCAAATCACATGGCCAAATAATAACGTAATTATTATATTGCATAGGCTATCTTTCCAAATAAATATAACTCGGAATTTTTCTATAAAACAAAAGAAAATCGTATAAAGTGTTGGGAACATGAATTTACCTACAAAGAAAATCGTACAAAGTGATGGGAACATGAACTTATGTCCACTTGATGATTTTTCAGCCATGAACACTTTAATCCTGCCAACATGGAAAAGGGAGCCGTATAAAGTAAAATTCATTTGCCCTTACTTGCTAAGTACTTTCTATGAGTTGATGTTAAAATGTAAAGAAGTTTTACTTTTACTTTTATTTTATCCTTTTCCACTATGGAAAATGACTTTATAA
>APFE030642300.1:40508-109019 GCA_000404065.3 Pinus taeda | reverse complement strand
GAGAGGATTCAAATTCATTGTTTGCCCTCTTTAGCTTTTCTCCTTTCCTCCTTGATCATCTCTTTCAACTAAAGGCATCAGCATAGATTCCTACCTTGCCCCAAGGAATCACCTGCAAAAACTGAGCTCCATCCCCGCACCCTGAATTGCACTCCCTCCAATTGCCACCAAAAAATCCAAAAACTCTAAACCAATCCCCCATATCAGTTTACTAGCCTAAAATCCTTGTTCCTAATTGGTCAACTCATCCTATTGACAAAATCTATCGAGTTTTGACCCGAGAGAGCCTCCTCATACCTCGTAGGGCTAGCTACGAGGTGAAATGGTTTGATGTAGCCTTGAGAGTTTGTCTATCTCAGCCTAGGTGAATTCCAAGCGCTAACAGATGTCATGGAAGGCATAATTCATCGCCCTTTGGAATGTTTCCCCTGCACTCAAACCAAACGAGAGTTTTATATAAGCGAATGTGCCCCATGGAAAAATAAATGAAGTTTTAGATTGGTCCTCTGGGCGGATATTGATCTAATTATAGTCAAAAAACCATCCAAAAATGAGAATATTTCACATCCGGCACATTCATCAATAATTTGGTCGATAAAGGGAGTAGGATAATTGTCTTTTGGACAAGCCTGATTAACATCCCTATAATTGACGCACACTCATATTGTCTCTTTTTTCTTCACGACAGTAACAATATTGGACACCTAATCAGTAAGAGGAACATGGTAAATAAAACTCGCATGCAAAATTTTTTCAACTTCTATTTTAATAGCAGCAACCTTCTTTGGATTAACAGGACAAAGGCGTTGTTGCTATGGTTTGACATTAGGATACATTTTAATTTCATGTTCAACTATACTATAGTCAATTCCTCGCATCTCCTCGTATGACCATGCAAATATATCTCGAAATTCACAAAAGAGAGCACGATAAATATCAAGTTCTGATGGAGAACAAGATTTTCCAATATGAATGTTTTCTACAATGTTAGGTTTGGTCGAAATATGGATAGAAATAGTTTCTTTGATATTTGACAAGTTTTTCTCGGAATCTACTATATCTATTAAAACAATATTCGAAAGGAAATCGACAACTGAAGAGTGGGTAAGTTCATTTGAATAATCTTTTATGTGATCTTGAATATGGGAATGATGATAATAATCTTCCCATGGTTCTCCTTCCATCATCATTGCTTGGATGACTCCTTCATCAGTAGAAAATATACGTGAAAAAGGATCGAAGGAACTACCATATTCTAATGAATGATCTACCCATACAATTGATGAAAATGGATTTGGATTCACCACACAAGCCAAAAAGATTGATTGCTATGCTAGCTCAATAGGGCTTAACAACATGATTTCATTATTACTATCCACTTCAAAACTATCGTTAAACCTCCTTAAGTCAGATGAAGTGGAAGATATCATGTTGCAAGTCTCAACTTTTTCCACTTCCGCCAAATTTGATGGTGGTGGTAGTGAAAAGGTACCCATTAGGGAAGGATGTTTAAAGAGACCTACACCAATGTTTTGAAGAGATAGTGGGTGTTCGTGTACCAACAAAATTCTTCCAGTAGCCTTTGAACTAGATGCGAAGAACATGAGTAGGTCGTTGACTGTGATTCCACCTTTATGAGGGAATGAAATCGTACGAAAGTACATTGAAACCACAATAGCCATAGGATAAACCCATGGTCTTCCTAGTAAAATGTTGTAGTCAAGGGGTCCATCAACAACCTCAACTTCAATAGTTACTATTTTTCCTCCTAGTTCGATTTGCAAATTACTCAATATTCCACAAGGTGTATATGTGCGTCCGTCAAAATCTTTTAACATTGTTGGTGAACATGACAAAGGTGGTGAGCCAAGTGTTTTTGAGCAATTCATAGACATAATGCAAGTAGATGCCCCCTCGTTAGTAATGGTTCAATGAACAAGATTATTCAAGGCATTTACTTGAATAAGGAATGCTAATTGTGATGGTAACTGTGGCGTATAACCCACATGGTTGAAAACCACAAGTTTGGAATTATTTGGATCGATTCCACCAATTTCTGACAACGAAGCCTACTTTTAGGAGGGACAATTCTAAAGTACCTTGAGCATTGACATAACAGAATGAGACTAATCCAAATCTTCTACTATGTAATAGTTCTACGCAGCTCGAGCTTGAGGGTTAAATGTCGATTTATGTACAACTCCCTTAGGTGGTTTTATTGTTAACTATGGTGCAATAGGTGGTGGTATAGGATCATTCGAAGTCAAAAGTGGAAGAGTTAGGTTGATCGGCCTGATCATTTGACGACGACGGTTGATTTCCATAATATTTACTTCGTGTTGACACCAAAACTTCAATTTTAGGCTTAGAGATGGATAGCATAAGCACTTGGGAAGTGGAAGCATGGTCTATAGCAACCATATCTATCTCCGGTTTTGAAAAAGGATTAGTCAATACCATGGATGTATTAGAAGTCTTCAGAAGCTTTGAGACTTTGGATCAGTGAGGAAAATCTCGTGTAAAATGCTCATCGTTACAGATCAACATGGGTAGCGAGGTTTCCTAGCCGAAGGATAGGAATTAGATGATTTCTCTTGAGGGGAATTATTTTGTTTCTTCTTGTTCTTCCCCTTCTTCTTACTTCCTGGTTGCCTTTCATTCTTTCCCTTGTTAGATGACACGGCATCGATTTCGGAAATAAGAGTGTTATCAGGTGCATTTGTAGTTTGATAGGAAATGGAAAGTTTTTGACTAGATGGTCTACCTACCATTTGTGTGCTCAAAGAACCAATCACATCGTCACCGGCATGAGAGTCCTTACTCAATGGTGGAGGAGGAATAGTGAAAGTTGGTCAGGGTGCATTTAGGATCTTGTCGTAGATTGTGTATAAATCAAGTCCAAATATTGGGCACGAGCAATTACTTGCTCTTTAGTGACAACTCAACCTTTCGCCACATCCTCAGTGATAGATGGCAACAAATATTTTATAAACCACTCAGCTAGAAGTTGATCATGAACACAAGTTTTAACCATTCAATGATGATGACTCCACTCATGAATATGATTAGATATATGAGTAGCAGTAGTATGTTTAAAGTTGGTTAATAGTTCTGTTCCAGTTTCATATCATATGGGTAACTAGAAGTGGGTTAAAAATGTGATAGCTAAGGCAATGAAGTTATCAAAAGAAACTCGTGGTAACTCAATATACCACTTCACAAT
This sequence comes from Pinus taeda, assembly GCA_000404065.3. Classification (NCBI taxonomy): domain Eukaryota; kingdom Viridiplantae; phylum Streptophyta; class Pinopsida; order Pinales; family Pinaceae; genus Pinus; species Pinus taeda. The sequence continues at coordinate 105,796 of APFE030642300.1, read as the reverse complement.
CAGACCAGTAAGTGTTCTATGGAAAAGACGTAATCTAATAGAATCATCATTCAAGTAGTTTAATGAACACCATAAATGAAAATTCATGACATGGTTGGATGGGTCTTCTACATGGTTTCCATTGAATTAATTTTACAATATCAGAAGGTAACTTATGAGGAATCACTAGCCACCAAGGTGCATAATGAATTGGGTCATTGGTGAGCCAGTTTAGATTTGGTAATTCAAGTGTCGCAATGAAAAGTAATAGTCTATTGAGGTCAGGATGAGCATATCCAGGGTAAGATGTGATTTCCTAGGTAATAGGCCTTTGCATACCAGCATAAGGCATCTGTTGTTGGTAACCATGATAAGGGTAAGTTTGTTGAGCAAATCCAGCATAAGCCTATTGTTGAGCACCGAGATACATTTTCTATTGTACAAATCCAACATGGGCTTGCCGACCAGGACCTGGATAAACTTGTTGCTGACCAAACCCAGCATAAGCTTGTTGTCCAAGCCCATATTGAGGTTAGTATTGCTAGAATTGTTTTTGTTGATATTGGGGATGCCAAGGTTGTTGAATCAGCTATGATTGTTGTTAGTACAATGGTTGTTGATTTAACGATTGTTATTGCCAACCAATGTAAGGTTGACCAGGTTGTGAATACATTAGAGTAGTGTAAGTCTGAGTCATTCCAGTAAAGGGTAAACTATATTGAAGTTTTTGGACTCCAGACACAAGTGGTTGTTGTAAACTTTCCTAAGAAGGTTGGATTTTTATACCTAAAACTTGGGGTTTTGAGGTTGAAGGGCCAACTTGCACAGTTTGAGATACAACAATCTAAGCCTATGACTATGGTAAAGCTGTAACAATAGGTGTTGTAGGTATGGATGATATATATTGCATAGCTTATGATGGATACATAAGCCTAGGTTGAACGAGCATGGTTGACTGCCACTAACAGACACTCATTCCAGGCTGACCTAAAGATGATGGCATACCGACATATGGTTGCCCCAAGAAAATGGAGGATAAGGAGAATATGCATATTTTTCTCCATATAGGGGTAGTCCAATGTTGAGCGGATACATAGGACGGTAACCAGATGAGCCAGCTTGATATGAACTTGATGGGTCCAATTGTTTGGTATTCATTAATGAAGAACCAGATAAAATTCTAGTAGAGGACATTGGAGAAGACCAAGGGCTAGAAGCAACACCTGAGTGGGTTCCTGTTAAATATTGGTAACCTAATGGGATGGACGAAACACTACACAAGTGTGACTCAGGTGTCGTAGTAACATCGAAGAGATTGCGACATAAGATTCTGCTGTACCCGTAACGGATGGTACAGTTTGGAATGTTGACTCTGGCATAGTCAAATGTCCAAATAAATTTCCTAATGAATCAACGGGTGTCTGAAAGTAATCAGGATGAAAAGGAGTAGCGCAATGAGGATTATTAGGGAACATATTAACTCCAGCTCCAAAATGGAATGGAGTTCTAGGTGATTCTACCTTAGGTTCCTCTTCTATCAAAATCAAACTAGGTGGAAGAATTTCACCGTCTGGTCTATAATAGATTTATAGTATTTTTTGCTAAGGTAAAGAGGAAGTCTCGACAGTTACAGATGTCTGAGGATGTACCAGTCGATCTTCTTCCGGTAAGGTAACAACTTCTTATTTTTCAACCTCAAGATCCAAATGTTCTGGTAAAAGAAAAAGTTTAGGCTGGGCTTCATGAACAACTTTTGGTTCAAAAGTAACTTCTAATTGAATAGTGATGGGTTCAGGATCCAGTTCTAGTTGAATAGATTCAAGTTCAGAAGTAATTTCTTGTTGAACAACTTCAGATTGAGAATCAACTTGTTGTTGAACAACTTGAGTTACCATTTCACTAGATTCAGTTCTAGTTTCCTCATGTAATTGTTGAGATTCCACTTCAGTAACAATTGTACCAGTAATTGTAGGAGTAACTGGAGTCATAATACTTATTGGTATAGGTGTTTCTGGTAATTCAGAAGAATAACCAGAGGCTTGTGAAGTACTAGATCCAGTCAAACGAGACCGCTTCGACTAGATAGGTGTAGGTTCAGGCGGTAAAGGAGGTTTACTCATTGCTCTCTGCGAATGACAGGGTAAGGGTTGATTTTCCTCCACAACTGCTGATTTATTTTATTACAAAAAAAAGAAATAAAAAAAAGGGGTAAACCAGGCAAAAAGGATTACCAAACAACTGTGAACTGCAGAATACCTCCTAGCGAACCAAGAAGTACAGGCAAGAAATCTCCCCGAATGTTGTGTTTGATGTATCACAGTGTACAAGGTGGCTGACTCAGTTACCTAAGGATGGATAAAAACCTAGTGTTTTCCTCCCATATACACCTGAAAGCATGTGGAGGCCCAATCCGTATTAGGGTTGTCTCATGCGAAACCACATAGTGAGAGCATTCCCATATACTTTACGTACTGTAACACTACCCTATATACCCAAAGGTATGTGGACGAGCTACGATATAATCACATACGTTGTATGAGCTATCACACTCGGAATGTATCACAGACAAGTTATCCACAACTGCTATGTTTTACGATGCCAGAACATGCCTCTAGCCTAGAACCTCTACATGTTTTGCATTAGATGACAATGCTCTATTAGGTTAATTGATGTTAATTTTAAGTTGATCTTGATTAAGAATTTTCCTTTCAAGGTTCACCACATGATGTATTTTCAATTCCTAGAATGAAACTAATATGACAGGCATCCTTTTCATTCAATTTTGACAATGAAAACCTTAGCTAATAGGGACAGGGCAATGAGATTTATTTCAATCAAGGAGCAAAGAGAATAATCTAATGCAATTTCCCCAAACTATTCCTATAAGCACACACCAACTCTTTCAATGCACAACACAAGTTTTTCTTTTCAATTCCCTTAATGTTATGACGAACAAAAGGAAACTAATGCACACACATTCAATCAATCTTTTTCAAGAATGAATACTTTACGACAATTCTATTTCGAAAGAAAAGAAGACTTTTACAACACTTTCTTTTGAGAAAAGATTAATCGACTATAAACTAACTTTGACAATGAATTCATAGTGATAAAGAAATCATTTAAGAAACACTAAACAATCAAAGACAAAGTAGGGCTGGCAAAGGAAACACAAATGGATTTTAGAGACACAAGCATCATTGAGCTTTTAGCAAGTAGAAAACATAAGGAAATTTGGAAAAAAATCAACTCAAAGGAGGGAATTTTGTCCTAAGGAGGATCAGTGTAGCCTTGAATGGGAGACAATGCACTTTAGAGCACTGTCCTCAAGCCAAGGGTGATCTGCAACACTCTTTCTCTAGACCAAGCCTGTGCTGGTGCCAAAGAGGCCATCCTAGGGGCTTACAAGCACAATTTTCACCAAAAAAGCCTACAAAAGGCTAAAAGAAAATCAATGGAAGCAAGGTCTACTAAAGTGTACTAGGATGAAGGTAAACTAAGCAGAATGAAGATTGTTCCCTAGTGGAGTCGCCAATTTGTTATGAGTAATTTGGTATCTACGAATAAATACTAATTTCCTAGGTAGGTAGCTATACCTAGAACAACAGATTTAAAGAGCTTATCCTTTTTCTATAGACGATAAATAATACAAAGGGGATCAAAGGACCTACTTGTTCTTTCGCTTTCCTTTTGTCTTGTTTGTTTGACTCTTGTCGCTCCTTCTTGAACTTAACTCGCTCCAAAAGTACCTGCAAGCATAAATAGAAGACAAAGAACCAATCAAAGCAAGATATCTATCAAATACAAGTAAATGGAATCGATACATTCACACATATAAACATCATATATCAAGATAAGCATATGGAAAAAGGTGTGAACAACTTTATTAAGTAGAAGGAATAATTACAACCATGAAGTCTGATCCATTGTCACTCTTCCAGCTTGTGTTCCAACCAACATCACATCAATAGTAGAGCACTCTGGCAGCATAAAAACACTTGCTTATACTCTCAATTCTCACACCAACAATATCTCCTTAAAAATCCTCAAAGTCTAGTGCCTGATCACTTAGATGAGTGCTCAATTTATAGGCAGATGGAGGTTTTGTCATAAATGAGGTTACTGAATGGCCTTCCAAAATTAGAGTTAGTTTCCATGGAGGAAGGGATGAGAGGATAGGAGGTTACTTAACTCATTCCTCATTCATTTTCGAGCTCATAGGAGATGATAAGTCTGGGAATCTTCTAGATGGCTCCAGAAGATAAGAATATTTCCAGAAGCCTATGTGAATTTCTTTCAATCTCACCCAGCGTAGGTCAAAGTGGGCCTAGGTGCTCTGTAGAGCATCCTGACATGGGCCTACTTGCACTGAAGCGCACTTACCCCTGTCCAAGGCTACGCTGGTCCCTCAAGGAGGCAATTCTGGAGGGATTCAGGCCAAGAAAATCCCAGGGAAGGAGGAATTAAAAATGGTGACTTGTATAGGGCATGTAGCAACTGAATTAGGGTTTGATGAGCCCTAATGGTATTGATCTAAATGATGGGAGTGATGTTCCCAATTGGATCTCTAATAGCGTTATTGGTTTTCCTTTCTGTCATTGGCATGGGTTTTACCAGGTTTGGCGGTGTTTTTTAGCCTAGCCTTTCCATTTTTGGATAGTCATGGTGTGATGGGGTTCTCATGTTTTGGTTGAGCTGGATTGTTGGATGGATTTGAAGCTGAGTGAGGTGGATCTATGAATAAAAGAACACATGGCCTAGTAACCCTTAAACTAGATTGTGGGTTGCAATAAAGACAGATTTTGTGTTGCCTTGGTGAGCCTAGGAATCCACGACTTATGAATGGCGGGATATATGGTAAATCCTAGAGGTGGGTGCTCTCCATCAGGCATAGTAATCTCAGGATGGGATACACGGTAAAGCCTGGAGTGTGGAGTCTAGGTTAAGGCCTAATGATCTGGTGTGGATTGTAGTAAATCCTATAGACTAGTAGACAATAAAATTCCTCACAGTGTAGGTGGATAAATATGGTGGCGTCAATGCTTGATTTAGCCTAGTGATCTGAGGTAGATCATGGTAAAACCTGTTATTACATGTTCATTATTTTTTCCTAGTGATCTGGTGTGGATCGCGGTAAAGCCTAGTTTCTATTGATGACAGTGAGGTGGTTTAGCCTCGGGGTGCCCTGGTTGGTTCTTTTGGTTTGAGACACACATTCTTGCTTGGAATATGGCACGGGGGTGATTGGATGAGGAGAGATTTGGCTCATCCAATCTATGGTTGGGTGGAACGTGGTAGTCCAATATCAGGTTGGCTTTTGCATTCATTAATAAGGATTTATTTCCTTGGTATCTTATGTGTAAATGTATTGGTTTATATGTGGATCCTATGGATTATGTATGCTTGATATTTATGTTTTTATTATTATGGTTATAAGTATGTATTATGATAGTGACGATGTATGCCTCTCCTCATGTTTTTATTTGTAAATGAATGAACATTGTATATATGACCTAAGAGATGATAATGCAACTAATGATACAAGGAAATAATGTTTCTTATCAATTCTCAGATAATTATGAGGCCTCTATGCTCAGATCTATTTTCTAAACATGTAGATTACATATCTATGACATGTTTGATGAAATGCCTAACATGGATAATAGCGGTCTAGTCAAGTCCTTGTTCAAGTAATTACATTTCTATCATTATTCTGTTGTTATCTTCTAGTTCTGAAAGTGTCATGGAGTTCTGGGAAGTGACCTGGGGTCTGTGCCCTAAAAAGTGGCACAAATCCTAGAGTCTGAGGCACAGGACTAAGGATACAATCCCTCAAATGCATCCATGCTTGTTGTGGGAGTGACTGGAGCCTCCCAGATGCGCCCTTATCCATATCAAGGGAGCATCAAGGGGTTTAATTTTTTAACACTTCAGTTGGTCTCAGGTGCTAGTTACCTAAGTGGTTGGGATGGCTCCTGGGAGTTCTATTGCTGATGTGGAAGGTATGTATGATGTGTTTATGTTGATTCCACTTAATGAACTGACACGTAGGAATTCAAATCATATCATAGTAACTTATCATCACATGTTTACTCTAGTTGGCTTGTTATTTGGGTGGATGTGGGAGGAGGGTGTTACGTCTTCATAATATCTAATTGACCTATAATTCTTGTTCTTTGAATACATTTAAGATTTTCTTAGCACCATACCTTTGTTTTAATTGAAACTAAAGATTTTTAATTTCTTCTTTTAATGTTGCAATCACAACTTCAGTGTTGTCATTGGCTTCTTCTTTTAACATCCGACTCCGATCTTCATGTTCTTTTATGATTTCATCAATATTTTGGGAATTCTTGTTCTTTAACTTATTAAATTTTCTTTGAAAATGACTTTGCAAATTATAACTTTCAATAAAAAATCCTTCCACAAGGGCTACAGAATGGCTTTGCTAATTTTCCTCATTAAACACTTTTCTTTTCTTTAATTGTATTTCTAGTTTTTTTATTCTTTGAAGCTTGTTTGATATGATATTGCGAGTTCAATGACATGAAATTGGTGATAGTTTAGAAAGGTCCAAGCTGTAGGTTTTAACCTCGTATTGAAATTACCTGAAAATGAATTCCTAAAAGAAAAAAATATACAATGGCGAGAGCATAAAACATAAAACATATATACATAGAGATTTTCCCCTGGATCCCAAAATCGGGACTACCGGATTGAATTTTCATTGTGTTCCTTTCAATGTTACAATATATATATATACACATGTCAAAGCATCCATAAACCCCAATCCATTAACCCTGGATTAGAACATAACCGTAGTTCCCTTGACTGGATCTACAAAATACCATGGACAAAAAACCATAACGCTCCAAACCATGTGCGAAATTCATGCGCAAAACCATAGGTAGGTCCGTCCACCTAATATAGGGTCCCTTTTTTTTTTATTCTGGGGCCTTTCTTCGGACCCTACATAGAGGGGATATCGCTTCCTACATACCCAAGAATAGGGGGGGAAACCACCCCCCTTGTGACCGCCCAGTTGTGCCCAACACAACGTACAAGGTCACTACCGCCCCCTGCACGTGGGGTAGTTGTGGAAAGAATATAACACAAAACCAACATTCTCCCACTTGTTTTTTTCTTTCGACATGAGAGATTAGTCATTGATCCAACCTTGTAGTGCCCATTGTTTCTCTACACCAAGAGAACTTCTCAATGCTCACAGATTTTGTAAATGCATCTGCAGTATTCTTCAAAGTATCCACCTTTACCGGCAACACCTTTTTGTCCTCAACCATATCCCTCACAAAGTGATACTAAACATCACTATGCTTTGTCTTTGAATGATAAGCAGAGTTCTTTGCCAATAAAATTGCACTTTGGCTATCACAGTCTATCCTTATAGCTTGTTGTACTAACCCCATACTTTAACGCAAGCTTTGAAACCAAATTGCTTCCTTTCTTGCATGAGTGGCTACCATGTATTCTGCCTTTGTAGTTGAAAGGGCCACTATAGACTATCTCTTACTCAACGAAATTAGTGCACCTCCAAATATGTTAAACACATACCCACATGTAGATCTTCTCTGATCTAGATCTCCAGCCTAGTAAACATCAACAAAGCCACGAATGTCTAGAACTTTGTCCGATAATGGACTTCCCTGTTAGCACAAACCATAATCACTAGTGCCACGCAAATACCTGAAACCCCGCTTAATTTTAGTCTAATGCTCCTTCCCTGGTTTTGACATAAACTTGCTCAATACCCCCACTGCATGTGCAATCTCTGGTCTAGTATAGACCATTGCATACGTTAGAATACCAACTACACTTGCATATGGAACATAAGACATGTCCTCTTCCTCTTCTTTTACCTTGGGACATTGTTCAACAAATAAATTTACACCTAGAGGAATAGGAATCTTCATCAGTGTACTATCTTGCATATTAAACCTTTGGAGTATTGTCTCGACTTACTTCATTTGGTTTAACCAGAGCTTACTTTTAGCCTAATCCCATTTAATTTCCATGCCCAAAATATAGTTTGCACCACGAAGATCTTTCATGTCGAATTTGGAGGACAATTGGGCCTTCAATTCCTGGATAATTTCTTTGTTATTTCCAATCGGAAACATATCATCCACATACAAGACCAAATAAATAACATGGTAACCAATTAATTTAAAATACAAACAATGATCAGCATTGCTTCTGGTGAAGCCAAGTCCCTGTATATATGTATCAAATTTTTGATACCGCATCCTTGGTGACTATTTTAACGCATACAGAGAATTGTTTTCTTTGCATAACTGGTCTTTCTTACCCTTCACCGCAAAGCCTTTAGGTTCTTCATGTAGATCTCTTCTTCCAAATACCCATGAATAAATGTTGTCTTCACATCCATCTTTTCTACCTCAAAATCAAAAGCAACATCAACAAATAAAAGTAATCTAATAGAAGCTACCTTGGCAACAGGAGAAAAAATATCACCAAAATCAATTCTCGGCACCTTGGAATAACCTTTTTCTACCAACCGAGCTTTGTATTTCTCCACCTTGCCTTCTGCATTATCTTCTTCTTAAACACCCATTTTCTACCAATGGGCTTCCTTCCATCCGCAGCTCCACCAAGTCCCAAGCCTCATTTTTGTGTAAAGATGCCATTTCATTAACCATGGCCTCCTTTTAGAGTTTTCCATCCTTTGAATCTACTACTTCCCTCACAGTTCTCGGATCATCATTAGTAATTGATAAAGAAAAATTTGAACGGAAAACATATGGACTATACCTTTCTGGGTGCCTTCTTTCTTGAATGATTCTTCTCACAGCTCGAGTTTGTGGCTCTTCATCTTCTAATTCCTCTTCTACTTTAGAGTCTGATTCTTCCTCCTTTAACTCAAATTATATCTTCTCAGGTTCTTTGGTAGGGATTCATGTTTAATAACATCTTTCACCTCTCTAAACACCACATTTCGGTTGTACACAACTTTCCGTGTTTTTGGGTTCCAAAGCTTATAACCTTTTAAACAATCCTCATACCCAATAAAAATGCACCTTTTAGATTTACTTTCGAACTTTGTTCTTTTCTCCTTTGGAACATGTACATATGCATCACATCCAAATACCCTCAGATGTGAAAGAGAAATTTTCTTACCAATCCATACCTCTTGTGGATTCTCATCCTCTAACGCTGATGAAGGTGATAGGTGACCCAGGTAACATGCAATCTCCACTGCCTCCACCTAGAATTCATGTCCTAACCCGGCACAACTGAGCATGATTTTTGCCCTTTCCATGAACATCTCGTTCATTCTTTATGAAAATATATTTTTCTAAGGTGTGTATGGAGTAGTCTTCTGTCATGTTATTCCACACTTCTTACGGAACTCTTCAAATTATTTCTTGCAAAACTCTCCACCGTCATCTGTCCTTAGCACATTTATCTTATTCTCTATCTGGTTTTCCACCAGAGCCTTAAATGCTTTAAACCTATCAAAGACTTCAAATTTCTTCCCGAGGAAATATATCCATGTATTCCTTGAGAATTCATCTATAAATGATACATAGGACACAAAATTACCCAGTGATGGAACCAACACAGGTCTAACCACATCACTGTGCACAAGTTCTAATATTTTTTTCGTCCTCTTAGCATTAGAGGGGAAACTCACCAGATTTTGCTTCCCATATACACAATTTTCATAGAAATCAAAATCCAAAAAGAAATTAGACATAATTTCTACCCTACCATTACCATGAAGTATTTGAAGGCCCTTCTCTCCAATATGTCCAAGCCTTTGATGCCATAACATGGTCTTTTCTCTAGAGACAACTATAGTTTCTGCTCCACTTTTAGGAACCATATAACTGTTGCACCCATCAATAACAGTGCTACCCTAAAGCTTGTACAAAATTCCAATCCGAACTCCCCACATCAATACTAGTGCTCCTCGAACCATCTTGTAGATATCTTTACTGAAAACTGTTTTTAAACCTACATCATCCAGTTTGCTTATAGAAATTAGATTTATAGCCAATACAGGAATATGCAAAACACCCTAAGTTGTTCTAATCCTTCCACCTTGCAACTTCAACTTGACTTTTCAATGGCTGACCATTCTAGCCTTCTTGTCATTCCCTAAGAAGACATCACCACCATTATATTTCTCATACTCGTAGAACCACTCCATATGGAGAGTGAAGTGAAAGGATGCACCTAAACCATTTGTTGGCTTATTGGGGCCTGACCCGGGTTCAGAAATGTTTAGCCAAACAAATCCCGAAACTATTGGCCCTTTTGTCAATAGTCCATGGAGCGCGGACTGAGGTCTCACCTGAGGTAGTATGGGAAGGTGCTGGAACCAGGTTTCCACATGCTAGGGATGTCTTGATGAGGTCTGAAATGGTCGCGAACTGATCTTTCGCACTTATACTGCTTTGCGCAGCTACTCGAAACTTGCGTAGCCCTAGTACCAAGCGCGAAGAGGCACTGTCTAGACCCCTTATCCTTAATATGTTTTTATTATAGATCTTACTTAATTCAATAGATTTTATTAGTCATTTAATACTTGTAATTAGTGTGTGCAAACATAAACCTTAAAGAGATGCATAAAACCATAACAGAAGAATAGTCAGGTAGATCTACAAGTAGATGTATAATATTTCAGAACACTTATCTTTATTAATCTTCTGTTCCAGTACAATCAAATTCTGCATTGTGCACTCAGCTGTAGGGGTCCACGCACACAGCTGCAGAGTTTACCAGGCCTTTGCACACACAACTATAGAGCCTCTTCTACTACTACAACCCTTGACTCGGACTTACAAACTTAGAGAAAATATCTCCTTCAGAAACCCATACATTTTAACATTAGAAAAAGCTACCTTCTACACTTGGAGCCTCCCTCTATTTATACATTCCCATGGTCCACAAACCATGGGTAGGCCGACACATTCTAGATAAAATTACAATATTCTAGGGTGGACTACCCTTAGACTTGACCCATTACAATTCATGCTCTGTACCCTTCATGGAGCCTTTATAATACCAATACCCAAGATTGTGGGCTTTAAGCCCCAAAACCATTACGCAGGGGATCCACTACCCAACAGGCCCCTAACACAATCATTGTGACTCATCCCGAGTCAAAAATGTGCTGTCAAGGCTTCACGGTCCACCATCCCTGTGAGTGATGCACTACGATCTATTGCTCCATCCTTGCATCCTGCAACGCTTCTTGAAGCTCCTGCTCCATTTCCCCTACTAATTCGCTTAACTGATGATGTTCATTCTGCTATGCTAGGTTAACACAAAGCGACCCCTTATAAGATTTTAGCTCTAGCTAAGATCTCGAAGGCATGAACTTTTGTGCAAGAGCAGCAATCTTGTGATCTCTGGTCCAGCATACTCAATGTTTGCTGAAGCTTGTGTTGCACTTTTGCAAGAGAGGTGTTGCTGTCCGCGAGGTCCCAATCTTCAAGTTTCATTGAGGGCATGTTGCCCAGGGACACACTTTCCAATGGAATTCATTATTTTATCCCAAGGTTCACCATCTTGCCCTTATCATTCATAGATCGCTTACCAGATCAGAGGTTTTGTGGCGACATCCGGACTGGTCCAGCCATCTATTTGGGAATTTGTAGTACATCTCCCATTGCTAGCATTGGGCTCAGCATGGCGGCCTTGGCTGTCGACATTACGTTGTCCCGAAGGTCCTATGTCTCTTTTGGCAATGTTGTAGCCACTGGGCTTTCTCTCAAAGCATCAAAGTTGGATAGGTCCATATTTATTAGATAGCACAAGAACTTAAGTCTCAAGATGCCATGGTTTGTTCAATGGATGACTAGCTATGATTTATAGGCTTGCTGATATTCAAATTCGACCATTCCCTCCTTTTCCGGCTCATTAATGTGATACTTGTGGGAGATTGTTTCAAATCCAGTTCTGACTTTGTGTCTTAAATTCTCGTCATCCACTCCTCGTTGTCTTAGATTGACCATCTTGTCATGAACAGTGACCTCAATGGTCACTTTCCAACCTATCTACGTAGCAACACAACCCCTTATGAGAAACCATGATTCCTACGATAGACTTTCCCTACGCAGAACCCTGTTTATGCGCAGCTTTCCTGCAACCTCGTTTATAATCCCGCACCTTCTTTCAAGTTCTTGGAGCACTAAGACTATGCTTCGGTCGGTTATTCAAACAATTGGCCCACTCATGTAGGGCTTCAGGCCACTGCCATTTTACTCTTGCTGGGAAGGGTTCTCCATTAAGCTTGCCGAGCTGGACCGCGCCTCTGTCTGTGACCTCTTTGACCACATATGGTCCCAACCAATGCATTCAGAGTTTTCGAGGGAATTTTTTGAACTTTTTTTCATACAACAATACTAAATCATTTACTCTGAACATGCACAACTTGATATGGCGATCGTGCTAAGCTTTCTCACACTATTTTTGTACCCGTTGATGGAATCCTACCAAAAACCATTCTTCCTCAAGTTATTCCAGTTGTGTGAGCCTCTATTCCAAGGCTTCGTGGTCTGCCATGCCTGTCATCGTTGCTATCCACAAACTGGGTACAATGTATTCCATTGGCATGATGACTTCTGTGCCATAGACTAACCTGAAATGTGTCTAACCCATCAATTTATTGCATGTGGTTTTGTATGCCGATAGCACGACAGGTATGCGCAAATCCCAATCAGTTCAATTTTCATTACATACTTTGGTCAATGCAATCTCCAGAATCTCGTTGAATGCTTCTACTGTCCCCTTCACTTGTGGATGGTATATCGTACTTTCCTAATGATACAACTAGAATTGTTTAGTGAGCGCGATGATAGTTTTATTTAGGAAGTGTGTTCTACATTCGCTCATTTGAATTATTGGGAATCCAAACTATGTCAACATGTTTTTGAATAAAAATTTCACAGCTGTAGCTACCGTGCAGTCCTTAACTAGCTATGCTTCTGCCCATCGTGTCAAGTACTCTGTCGCGGTGATGATTTAGCATGCACCAGTCTTCCCTTGAGGTGTGATGGGCCCCACAAAGTCCATCACCCAATTTTCGAATGGTTGTAGCGTCATTTATGGATTGAGTGGCATCTCATCCCTTCATGATGGTTTCGTAGTCCATTGACATACGTCACAGGCCCGATAGTATGCTTTCGAATCTTGATATAGGGTTAGCCACCATAGTCCAGTGTGATGAATCTTTTCTACTATCGCCCATCCCGCATAATGTCCTCCTGCAGCCTCCCCATGTGCTTCTAGGAGGATCTGTCCTCATTCAAATTCAGGTACATATCTTCGCAATATTTCGTCATTTCCCATTTTGTAGAGGTGCCTCGTGATAACAGAAAAATCCGCCGCACGTACAACCAATTCTTTCTTCTGCTGTACTGAATATTCTTGTGGCCCGGTCCCTATGGTTAAGAAATGGATTATATCTTTGAAGTGGCCATCCACGACTCACACTACATAGAGCTATGGATCATGTAGTCCTTCGTCCAAATTTGTTGGCTCCTCACCATTCTCAATTTATGATAGGTGATCCAGACCTACATTTAAGCATCCCAGCTTTATGATGACCTTGAAGTCATATTCTTGAAGCAGTAACAACCATCTACATATGCGCCCCCCCAACACAGGATTGTTCACTAAGTATTTCAATGTGGAATGATCGGTATACATCTTGAAGTACCCACCAGGTAGATAGTGGTGGTATTTTTGGAGCACGTATACCATTACCAATCCCTCGTGCTTAGTAGTAGAGTAGTTATTTTAAGCTTTGGAAAAATGTCGACTTGCAAATGTGATTGGGTGATCAATGCCTTCCGCTCCATCCTACATGAGTACAACGCCCAACGCGATACACGATGCATCAACATACATGAAATTCAATGTCCCATTTTGGGAAAACCAAAATGGGAGCAGATGCCATTTTTTCCTTGAGGATCTCCAGACTTTTCTTACAATCATCATTCCAACAATATGTAGTGTCCGTTTTCAACAACTATTCCATTGGTGCCATGATTTGTGCATAGCTCTTAATAAACTTTTGATAGTAGCCAGTGTGCTCCAACGTGGTGCAGAGTTGTTTGACACTTCGCAGTGCTTCCAGGTTGAGAATGACAAGAATCTTCGTAGGGTCCATCATCAGGCCTTGTCTGCAGACCACAAGGCCAAAAAAATTTCCAAAGGGGATGAGGAAGGTGCACTTCTTAAGATTCAACACAATCTTGTGTTTTCGTCAAGTATCCAGCATCAACTGTAAGCTCACTATATGTTTCTTGACTAGCCCAAATATAGTCCAGTTGTCGAAATAAACATCCAAAAACTTGTGGATGAATTCCTTAAACGCGGCCACCACTACACGCGAAAATATTTCTAGCGCATTCTTCAACCCAAAGGGCATAACAGTGTACTGAAAACAACCCCATTCAGTCGCGAAGGTTGTCTTTCTCCTATCTTTTGGCGTGATCTTGATCTAATGGTACCCTGAGAACCCATCCGTGAATGAGTAAGCTTCCTCTCCACCAACATTCTCAAAGACTTCATCTGTAGATGGTGTCAGGAATGGATCGTGAATACAGGTGTCATTAAGCTTTCTAAAAACCACGCAAATTCAAATTTCGCCCTTTTGTTTTTTCTCCTTACTGTCATAGGACTCACCCAGTCGGACTCTTCCACTAGTTCAATAATTCTTGCTGTAAGCATTTTGTCCAATTCTTCGTAGACCTTTTCCTTATACTTTGGATTCAAGCAGTAAGGACACTGCTTAACGGGCTTCACATCTAGATTCTGAGTAATCTTCATCATCCCTAGGTTGCCAAGGATCCCTTTTAACTCCGTGATTTTGTTTGGGAACAAGTCTTAATATTCACGAAGTAACTTGACGACCTTATCCACTGTGGCATCATCCCAATAGTCCCCAAATGTTGCACACTTCAGCTCCACATCTGTACCAATGTTTACCTGTTTCGTTTTCAGTGGCGCAGTGATGTCGGGGTCCTCGATTGACAATCCTTGAAGTTCACGAATCCCTTTTATTTCTAGAATATTAATATTTCGGGGGTCATCATCATCATCCTCCACTTATATGTTTTAACATTTTAGGGCATGGCTTAACTAAGGTGACCATACTGGTTCAAATATTTCTCGTGGTTCTTGTGGTATTTTGAAAATGGTAGCTCTCACAGCTTGCAATGCATCATCAACAGCATCCACCCATGGGTCTTCAAATAAGAATGTTAACAAAAATCCCTAGCGCAATACATCCTTTTTTCCCGTACCATGTCGGAGTTCTTTCTTGGGGTACCAATTTCTTGGGATGACATCCAGGGTATGATAAAATAAGTGTACCCATTTACGCTGGGGTTCTTCTCAATAGGCTTTGGTCTAGTTTGTGAGGTGCATACACAGGTCATCAAGTCCGTTGTATTTCTCGATTATTCGTAGTTTCAACTTCCCAAACCTTAGTTGCATCATCCTCCTACAACTGCACCAGTTTTCAAAGCTTCCTTGATGTGTTCCCCACCATTGCAAAGGTGTCGCGCGTAGTGCCCACTTTAATGCATCGAACCTCTGGTGCTCTGGTACTGCACTCTCGAACTAGTTCAAGAATGTCAATCCATCATATGTTTGTAGATCTTGAGCCTGGGCTATTACGCAATGCAGTGATTTAGTCATCATATTGCAATTTAGCATCGTCACTTCGCTCAACTGATTGTGACAATGTTAATCTTCTTCATCTAAATCTGAAGGGCAAGAACCTGCGTGCTCCCACAAGACCCTTCCACCTACAGTTAGATTTAGCCGATCCTGGTTTCGCACAATTATCTTGTAGATAAAATCTAGTTCCTCATTGCCTCAATCGTCGCACACGGGTTCAGTGTAGCGCTCTCCTTCAACTGGATCCAATGGAACTACTACGCGTAGGGAATTTTTCTAGAATATCATCTTCTACCTTTTTAGGTTGATGAATCCATTCATATCCGTGGCCCAGTCTATTCCTAGCAACGTGGGGTATGGGTTGATGTCATCTACAATCTCTATTACCTCGAACTCCGTCTGTGTTCTTGCACCTTCAATATCCACCATTACCCCTTGCAATCTCCCCATGGCCAAGATCTTTTGTTGGTTTGCCATCCGTAATTGAATAAGAGACCATTGTAACGTGGGCCTGCCCATGCGTTCCCATGTCTATTTTGGTAACACATTCGCATCGAAACCCAAGCCTAAGATTACCTGATCCATTTCATAATCACCAATCTGCACTGTCAGTCTCATTTCCCTCTCAGTGTGCAGAGCATGCTTTCCCAGTTTCCAGACTACACATGGTTCACCTGATCCTGCACACCTAGCAATTAGCTCTTGTAGTCCTTTGACTACCTTATTATCACGTAGCAGCTTCATGCATGTCTCTAAAAAGGTAGATAGCATAGAAGGATCCAGTCTTGTCTTTGGTTGATCCTTACTACCTGAAGTAGAGGCCTCCGCAAAGATCTTCTTAGCTTCCATAAATGTTTCCTTTGAGCATTCCAAGTCAAACTTAGGTTCCTTTGTAGGAGCCTTGGATACCCAGGTATCTTCCTCAAGTTGCTTCCCCTTATCTTCCCTTGTGGTCACGCCACTTATGAGCGTCATGTTCACTTTAGGATCTTCTTCGTGTGGTTCAGACCTCATCATTTGGTTATTTTGTGTTAGAGAAGGCTATAGTACCCACTTTTCACGCATTTGTGTGATCAGCATCGTACAATGTACCATTTCATGATCAAACTGCTCATAGTACAGACAAGAAATTCTCATTGGGTTAGTAAAATCACGAACGTAGTGCCCGAGTCTTCTGCAATTTTAACAGATTAGCTGTCTACAGCCCCTTCTGGGCCCCATTGCTCCTCGTTCTCGACCTCGCCCTTGGAATCCACCCCATGTTATTGCTGTGGCTAGATTGAGGCCTCATGTTTTTGTCTGCATTCCATAAGCTGGGGTCCTATCCATCATTAGCTCATAGCTCCGACATGTCTACTCATCGTGGCCCACTGATCTACAAAAATTACAATACAGTTGTTGCGGAGTCTGTGTATACTTCTGCAATAGGTGATAGTTGTCCGTCGTGTGCTTTCCTCCCACCTGATAGATCACACACTAGAGTGCAGGCGTTGCACCCAGCCTTTCTAGTGCCTTCGGTCTCAACGACATCAGTCCCCCTCCTACCAAATAGTTTGAAAATACCAGACAATGATCCTTATCATGACCCTGGCCTTTAAATTTTATACACCACACTTCTTCATGCACCTCTGGTTGCAGCATCGTATTCTGCTTCAAACTCTACATCTGTAAGCATAGGTTCTACAATTGCCAGTGGATCTATTGGACTCCCAATCCTAGATCCTGTATCAGTGTCTCATGCAACCTCATCGCCATTTCCAATTCTTCTGCTTGGGTTAAAAGCTTCTGGTGTGACAGTGCCATTCTTAGGTGTAGTGTCAAGGAGGCCACAAACCACGGACGGTGTTGTGCATCCCTTAGCATCATATCAGCCTTGTGGATCATACTCTTCAGTCTTTGATCCAGATCTTGGGGGGTCTCTCCTAGAAGCATCGCGATCTCGTTTAATCCGATGATTGACTGCGTTTTTTATTTCTGCCAGCTAAATTCTTTGTTCAATGCAATCTGAATCTTCGCTATTCCTGCATTTGGGTGATCCCTTTGAGTGCTTGATATATCATGTCAATGCACAATCCTGTAGCATGCTTACCAAGGTAGCCTTCTTAATGTTATCGTCTATAACCCCTTGTTCTTCCCACACTGCTCTTACCTGAACCAGAACTAATTCGGGTCCTCATTTCCTACTCCTCTGAATACGGGTAGCTTAATCGCACTTGCCATACTGAACTGTTGGTTTGGTGGAGGTGGTGTAGTTGAAGATGGAGGTGAAGGCGGTGAAGTAAGTGGTAGCGTAAGTGGAGAGGGTAAATGTGGGACATGCTACCTCGTCAAACTAACTGCACTCCTCAGAGACACCTGAGCACACTCTTCCTCGCTCGCAGCAGTGAAATTAAAGCGCCGCTTCCTAACCCTTCGATACCTTTTTAGACCTTTCTGCTTTGCATCGTTCCAATCATTAATGTAATCACCCTTCAATTTCCTTCTTCATAGGGTTCTAGTGTTCCGACATCAGACATCCCTTAGGAAGATCCTAGCCCCGGCAACGGAACCATTTGTTGGCTTATTGGGGCCTGACCCCGGTTCAGAAATGTTTAGCCAAACAAATCGCGAAACTACGGACCCTTTCAACAACAGTCCGCAAAGCACGGACTGAGGTATCACCTGAAGTAGTATGGGAGGGTGCTAGAACAAGGTTTCCACACCTTAGGGATGTCTTGATGAGGTTTAGAATGGTCGTGAACTGATCTTTCGGACTTATATTGCTTCGCGCAGCTACTCGACCCTTATGTAGCCCTAGTACTGAGCACGAAGAGGCACTATCTAGATCCCTTGTCCTTAGTATGTTTTATTATAGATTTGACTCAATTGAGTAGATTTTATTAATCATTTAATACTTGTAACTAGTGCGCACAAACATAAGCCTTAAAGAGATGCATAAAACAATAATAGAAGAATAGTCAGGAAGATCTACAAGTAGATGCACAATATTTCAGAACACTTATCTTTATTAATCTTCTGTTCTAGTACAATCCAATTCTGCCCTACACACTCTACTGCAGGGGTCTGCGCACATAGCTGCGAACTCTACCAGGCCTCTGTGCACATAGCTGTAGAGCCTCTTCTACTACTACAACCCTCGACTTGGACTTACAAACTTAGAGCGAATATCTCCTTCAGAAGCACATACCTTTTAACATTAGAAAAAGCTACCTTCTACACTTGGAGCCTCACTCTATTTATAGATTCCCATGGTCCATAAACCATGGGTAGGCCGACACATTCTAGATTAAATTACAATATTTTAGGGTGGAGTACCCTTAGACTTGACCCATTATAATTCTCGCTCTACACACTTCGCGGAGCCTTTATAATACTAATACCCAAAATTGTGGTCTTTAAGCCCCAAAACTGTTACGCGAGTGATCTGCTGCCCAACAGTCAACCAACCATGCCTCATGATCTAGATGTATACTTGAAAAAGAAGCCAAGGACATATCCCCACCTTCATCTGAGGTGGTCTTCACCTCTGTAGAAGGAGTATCATTGGATCCCTTTCCTTTCTCAGGAGCTTCAGATGTACAATCGCTTTTTAAGTGCCCTTCCTTTCCGCATATCCAGCACATCTTTACAGGTTTTCCTAGAGATTTAGATCTTCCTCTAGATTTAGATCTCCCACTCGAGGATTTTTTTTTTTTTTTTTTATGTTTTGGGACTGCCCTTGCACAGACAAGGCATCTCCATTTTGAGTGTCCATATTTTTTCGTCTCATCTCCTCCGATAGCAAGGATGAGACTATTTCATCAAACTGCAAGGCAGTTGCATTGCTACCTATTGCAACAACTAGACTAACACACAAATCTAGTAGAGAACACAACAAACTGATGCACTTATCTTCATCTAAAATTTTAATATCAACAGATAGTAAATAGCTTACCACAGTATTAAAGGCGTTTAGATGCTCTTTCACCAAGTCTCCATCTTTCATCCTTAGGTTATACAACTTTTTATGTCGAAAAAATTTATTCACCAAAGACTTAGATCGGTAACAAGTCCCTAACTTGTTCCACAAAGCCTTTGCTGAAGCTTCCCTTGATACATTCAACAATAATGAATTTGAGACACAAAATCGTATTGTCTTCTTTTCCTTCTGATCCAACTTCGCCCAGTCTTCAACTAACATTGTTGTTGGTTTAGTACTCAGATCTACCATGATCCAATAATCTTTATCCACCAGTAGATCCTCCATCTTAGTGATGAGTGTCAATATTGCAACAAGGATGCTGCAACTCCTGGTCTACCAGCTTTACTTTATCAACCCGAGGTTCGTACAAACTTGGAGGTGACAATGTTGTATACACAAGTAAAATTGATGGTTTTGCCTATTGTCACTATTCAATTGGCAAGAGACCATTGGGGTTCCAAGATAGACTTCTATGGAGTCATAAGAATCTTGATTCTTTGATGGAAGAAAGGTAAATCTACTCTAAGAGAGAGTTACTCTAATGTAATAATGGAGAAGGTCGACATGTAATACTAAATCACATCATTTTCTAATCAACCACTAAGAAACTATTCTTGGTAGAAATGCTAAATCAACATGAAAAAAATGCTACTATCTAAGTTATAGAAGTAAGAAGGATCAACCATCACTAATGTGCAAGTAAAGAGACTGAACTAAATCAATTTTTATTTTTTTTGTCTTTTTATGCAACATCAAGTTTGCAAATTAATTGCTTTTGGGGATATGGTAGGTGAATTAAGGATGTTTGAGGATGGCTGGAAGGATTATGAGATGGTTGGATTTTGTGGAATTCCCTTGGGAGGCTTTTGGTGACTTTCTAGAGGTTTTCCATCAATTCGGGATTAAAACGGGCCATTTCAAGAAAACCTATAAGATGTACTAGAAACCTACAGGATCCCCTGTAAACCTATAAGATACAGTCAAGGGCATAATGTGAGGTGTTGGAGGAGATGGAAGTCCTAAGAAAGGTATGTAATGGGTGGAATGGAGTGGGAGAAGGTCTAGGATCACTCAAAAGTCAATATCCAAGATAGTAGATGGTTGGATTCACTCAATGTGCTTGCAAGCATTTCTATGGAAAACGATGAAAAACTAGTGAAGGTGATGGTGAAAGCAAGGGATGGCTAAGGTGGATGGATAGGAAGGTGGCTATTGGATATGAAGCCTTAGTTTCCTCTTGAAGCACTTTCTCTACATAAAACATGTATATCTTCCAAAACGCTATGCAAAGAAGAAGAATTTTCATAAACTAGAAAAGCAGAATTAATGAATTAACTGCCTACACTATGCATGAGGAAAGTTGTTGAAAGGAATGAAAGCATGGATGAGATCTACTACAAAAATGAAGATGAAAAATATGAAAATGGAAAACTACCTTGCAAAACTAACCAAATACTAATTTAAATACAACAAACTCCAAAGCTC
Organism: Pinus taeda; assembly: GCA_000404065.3. Taxonomy (NCBI): domain Eukaryota; kingdom Viridiplantae; phylum Streptophyta; class Pinopsida; order Pinales; family Pinaceae; genus Pinus; species Pinus taeda. Next base: position 84,693 of record APFE030642300.1, on the reverse strand, counting down.
ATAAAAGAACTAGAACTTTATGTTTTTGGGGCTGCTTAAGTGTCCCTTCCTCAAGTCATGATCCCAGAGGGAGGAAATGATGCTGAGACACCTGTTGACAACCTTATGGTGATCCTTTCTTCCCTGCTAACCTTCTGCTTGAATTAAGTCACAAATGGAAGCAAACTAATAAACAACCAATCTAATATACACTACTTGTAATGGAAATGCATCTAAAAAGCAAATTAACAATGAAGCTATGAAACTACACTAAACATACATGTACAAGAAAGAGGAGCCCTGGCTACCAGGTTTAGGCCATAACCCAAGAGCTTCAGCCCTTTGAGTTAACTCAATTCTGGCTCAAAACAAAACTCATTCTTATTACCAAAACAAAAAATTACATCAATAGAACTTTCACAAGTATTGAGCTTGAAAATAGGTTAGAGTTTTACAATAAAAATATGAATCCTACTGAAGCCCTAGGACTCTCTACTTATATAACTGAATTCCCTAATGAATTCCTTAAAATAGGGAGGCTTGGCTTCCAAACTTGAGATAAACTGGTGCTTTATTTCTCACTTGCTTGGCTACCTTCTAATCCTCATGATTTGGCCGTTTGCACTCCGAGCTGATGTGATGAATGGAGGAATATTCGAATGGAGTAGTCAATGGGGAGGATTTACCTCGTACAATCCATCTCCCTTCTCCCATTCGGGTTTTGACCTTAGTCTTTGCCAAAATTCCTTAATTTTCTCCTTTAATCCTGCATTCAATGCATATTAGTACACTAAGCATAATATCCAACTCTATCTCACCTCATAAACAAAATATAATAAAAAACATGTAATAATTTATTATAAAAGTTGGTTTGACTAAGCTAAGAGGTGAATTAAGGCCCATATAATTACCTAATGATGATGCTCATCATCACCCCCCTACCAAAGGAATTTCTCATCATCTGAGCAACTTAATCAATATCCATATCCCTCATGGCTCTAGTGGCCTCTCTGACATCCCATGCCTCTATTTTGGTCTCCTCCTCTTGTTCAAAGAAGCCTGCTTTCCTCTCTACCTCCTCCCACTACCTCTTTTCTTCTTCTTCCTTCCTCCCTTCTAGCATCCCTAAGAGTAGTGGTGGACTGAGTTTTAGGCCAATCCAATTGACTTTCTACCTTTGCATAGATTGCTTATACATGGGTGTCTTGTTTAGTGCCTCTCTCAACCTTTAAGGAGAGTGATACTCTCTTATATTTATGTTGTATGGCAGTGTGTTCCATCTCCTCATGCAAGCATGTATGCTATCATCTCCTAACAGCCTAAACATGTCCTCAAAATGTGAAATTTCTTTCTCTTGAGTAACAAGATATCTAGGTGCCAGCTGAGGATCATTTGCAATCAAATTATGGGTACTGATGAGGGCCATGGGATTTTATTGTTTAACTCTGATCACAAGAGGTTCAGTTTGCTCTCTTGCCAATATCCTTTCCATATCTACAGCCCTTGACTCCTCATGGTTAATACATGATTCCAAAGCCATCAATTGTAAATATCCTAGCTTGGCATTAGGGTCCCATACATTCATGTCTGTTATGGCCATGTTGTGCAAATAAAACTCAACAATCTTGGCCCTATATTCTAGTTTGCTATGATCACAAAGATCAATGAACTTCCTGTAGTCCTGAAATGGCATGGTACCTCTCTATGTTAGGGTCTGAATATGGAACTACAACCACCGTTCCATGAGGTATAGGGCATAGGATTTACCTAGCATCCTACACTGGATTGCATCCAAAGAGAGACTAACAATACATGCCAATTGGTTCTCTCTTTCCTGTAGTTGTCCTCTCAACCATGCATTTTCTGTCTCTAGTTGATTTCTCATTATGGCCTCTCTGTCTCTCAAGCCACTTAGCTCTCTTCCCATCTCCTTGCGTTTCTCTTCCATGTGCCCAATGTCTTCCACCCCCTTTGATTTTGTGATCTACATCCATCGGTGAGTTTTGGCCCTCTCCTTCTTAAGCTCAAAGAATAGTGGGATAGCAAATTTTTGAGGTATGACCATGCCTCCTTGAATAAACCTGTAGTAAGAGTCTAGGTTAGGTTGGGGATTGGGTTCTTTTGTCTTTGGGTCCTCTTATTTAGTTTCTTGCTACTCCCATACCTCCCTTTCCAACTTTTATGCTTCTTGTAGGTTAAGAAAAGTATCCTGTAGGATTGCTTCTGATTCCTGTAGATTCTGTTGTGTAACCTGTAGAAATGCCTTTCTCTTGGAGGAGGTTGATGTAGTACTAGGCCTTCTCACATAGGTGATAGGAGATTTAGGGGGAGGCATTTTTCCTTTTGTGTATGGGAATCTTTAATTACAATAGGAATTTTGGTTGATGTTTGGGGCTTCACCTGTCTTATTCTTATGCTTTTCCTTGTCTTGAAATATAAGGGGTTTGCCTCTGTCTTTTGCCTTTTTACTTGACGGGGGTGCTAAGAATAGTGAGGAAAGCTACTGCCTCTCTCTCAGTGGCTTCTGAAGACACCCTAGGAGACTCCTCCTTGTTTTCTGTCCCCTCTTTTCCATTTCCTTCTTCACCTATGTCCTTCTCATCTTCTTCCTCTTGTAGATCTTCAACATCTTTATCAGTTTCCTCCCTAACATCCTCCTCTGTTTCTTCATCCTCCTTATTCTCTTTCCCCTCTTCTTCCTCATATTCCTCATTTTGTTTTGTTTCCTCTCCTTCTTCATCCATCTCATCTTCATCTCCTTCTATTTCTTCCTCTTCCTAATTTACTTCTTCTTCCTTTGCTTCAATCTTTTCCTCTCCATCTTCACTGACGGTAAGATTAACATCATATGTGAGAGCTTTGATGTCATCCTCTATAGGCATGTCTCTCAAAAATTACCATGTTATAGGAATCGTAAGGTTTTGGAGGGCACCTTCTATAAGGATCCTAATTAAACCGTGGTGAGCTGACTGTTGGGAATTCCCCTCCTGCACTTTGATGCTTGAATATATTAGTGATTGCAACAGGAAGTATGGTATGATGAGCCTTTGGTGAGGGGGTGTTTCTACTCGAAATCTCAATTCTTCAAGAAGCCTAAAATGATAGCCATAGACCACACTATACCTAGCCTCACATGAAATGTATTTGATCAGTTGGTAGCTTACATCATTCCATGGATATGGAAGACTTTCCCTCCTTACTCCATTTTTGTCCTCAGTGGGTTCCTCACCTTCTAAAAATAATTTCCTTTTGGTAACCTGACTATCTCCTTTGTCTTCTTTCCTCCATGGTATTCTTAGGGGAAGTGTGGTGACTCTGCTGATGAGCTCAAGAGTGAGTTCTATAGAGAGGCCCCTTATCACAATAGTGGCATCGATTATGGCGAGTGGAATGAGGGAGAGAACAAATTCTTGAGCCACCTCATCATCATACCCTCTAAATCGTTCAAAAAACCCAATCCGATTATGTCTTGTGAAGATTTCAAACACTTGGGGGTGTTGTTGGATCTCACAGTGTTGATGGACTCCCTCCTATTAAACCCTCTTGTCATCTTGGTTGGTGAAGTTTGAGGAGATGAGAGGATTGAGACAATTTCCAAACACAGAACCAAAACAAAAATGACTATGTATGTAATTCCTTTACACAACTGCTAAATTCACTCAAACTTAGAGGATTTTTGGTTCAATTACATTATAAAGAGGGATGTAATTACAAAGCCTACCTCTTCATATTGTTTGCAGTGGCCAACTACTATTTTCCCCTCTGAAACTCCTCTCGGCCAATCCTGTAGATAGTCTCTTTGTATCCTATACGAATTCCTGTGCATAATCTTGTAGGAATTCATGTGCAGTAAAATGATGGAGTTTTGCTTCTGGTGGGTTTCCTGGGTATGAGAGCAACCCGTGAGAGTGAGCTTCGAGGAAGTGAATGAATGAATTCATGGAGACAAGGTTTATTTCCTCTTATGGTTATTTGGGGTGAGGTGGTGTGCTGGAAGCAAATGTACATTTCCATTTTTGGACCGTTGGTCCCCACTACTACCTCATCATTCCCCACTCCTTGTAATTAGCTCCCACCTTATGCATCCATAGTTTTAACCGCTTTTGTCCTTCTCCTTCTCTGTCTTTGAGTTAACTGCTGCCACGAGTGAGAGGAAACCCTGTTTTGTGTGTGTTGACTGAACGAAGGTGGCTAACTTAACTGGCCACCTTTTCACTTATAAAACGACTTACTCATAACCCTTACATTTTCTTGACTACATGATAAATATGAGGGAGCAATCGGGATAGTTACCTATGGTGCCAATTCTTTGTTGCAGTTGTCGAAGACTAGAGCTGCTACTACGTGTATTGGTTGCATGCTATTCTTTTTCCTCCACTTGATGTTTTCTAATGACTCCTTTGTTTGTGCAGGTACCTATGGTTGAAGATGGTGGTGGTGGTGCTGCTTTGGATCTCCTGGATCATCACGCTAGAGGCTTGCTACTTTTATGATTGGTATTCTATGGGATAGGCTGCTACAGGATGTCCTGTAGCTACTTCTCCCTCAAAACTCTTAATCATTATTTTTTCTGGGGTTTTGAGGATGGTGACATGGATGGAGAGAAAGAATAGGAGTGTGGAGAACAAGGAATACATAGGTGAAGTTCTCTATTCCTCCTTGTTTCCTTTCTTTTTGAAGACTGAGAAGAAAAAAAATACTCTTGAAATTGATTTTGTCCTTAATGGTGAGTGCAGGGGTGATGGTGGTGGACAAGATATGGTGATTGAATGATGAAGGGAGTGAATTTTATTGGCCTAGCAAGTCATTCATTTTCCTTAGGACTTCCTCCTATAGTATTTCTGGATCACTATAATTCCTACAGGATCATCCAGTCGGTTTTTAGGGGAGATTGTAGGTTTACAGGGGATCCTGTAGAAAACACATTCCCTTTGTAAACTGAAGCAACAAAGTGGAAAAAATTATAGAAATGGTGGAGGAATAATTGTTAATGAGTGGAAAAATAAATATGTGAGTGACAAAGGTCTCTTTGTGGTCCTCCTTTTCTCCTTGACCATCCTTCTTGCTGATCTACAAATGGAAATTTCATGATTTTTTTTTTTTAAACAACTACGCTGCCTCTAAGAGGTTTTCACCCTAGTTATTTGCCCTGGGCACCTTAAGAGAGGTTTTCACCCATGGATCTTTCTTGTTCTCTTTTTATCTCTTTTTTTGTTTTGACACCACTGGGCCACCTCAAGATGTTTTCAACCCAATGATGGGACTCAGGCGCCTCATGGAGGATTTCAACTAAGTCCTTATTTTTCTTTTTATTTTTTATTTTTTGAGTGATTTGATGAGAGAGGAGCTGGAACTTTCTCCACTCTCATCACTATTTTATTGATATCATCAATGAACTCTTGTTTTGATAAAGGTCTCTTGTAAATTTTCAATCAGTGTCCATTAAAAAGTAAAGGGATGGCCTCTTCATCTATGGTTCTGATATGCACCGAACCATTATCATGGCATATTTCTACAACATAAGGTCCTAGCCATATTGTCCTTAACTTGCCCTTGAAGTATTTATACCTAGAATCATATAGCAATGCCCAATCGCCTTCTTGAAATTGCTTCTCCTTGATGTTTTTATCATGCCAGATCTTCCTCTGAAGTTGAAATACCTCTGTATGTAAGAGGGCCTGCATTCTGAATTCATCCAAATCATTCAATTGGAACAATCTCCCTTTTTGTGCACTACTGAGATCTAGATCTAGTTGGGCTGCCATCCTTAATGTGTTATACTCAAATTCAATGGACAACAGGGGCCTTTTACCACAAACCATCTCATAGGGTGTGAATCCAATGGTGGTCTTCCATGTGGTATTATAGGCCCAGATGGCCTCAACTAGTCTATCTGCCCAATCCTTCCTACTGCTGCTTACCACTTTGTTCAAGATGCCCTCCAGTGCTCTGCTGGTCACCTCCAATTTCCCATTATCTTGTGGATGAAAGGGAGTGGAGCTTCTATGCTTGATCTTGTGCTCACTGAGCAAGTATTCAATCATGTTGGAGGTAAACTAGATGCCTTGGTATGTGGCTAGCTCTGTAGGGTACCTAAATTTGTAGAATACATTCTCCATTAGGAATTTAACCAACTTCTCCTCTGTTGCTACCTTAATTGCCTTGGTTTTAGCCCACTTAGTCAAATAATCAGTGCACACAATAATTTATTTTTTTGCTTGGAAGGAGGCTCAATAGGCCCAATGAAGTCCATGCCCCACTTGTCAAATGGCTCGAAAGTCACTTGAGGCTGCAGAGGCATTTCATATCTTGGAGTAGGCATTCCCATCCTTTGGAATTGATCACAGTGACTAGTATATATTTTTACATCCCGATGAAGAGTGGGCCAATAATAGCCTACCTGTAACACTTTGAATGATGTCCTCTTTGCTGCAAAGAGACCTCCACAAAGTCCATCATGACATGTGAGAAGGATGTCAAAGACTTCCTCCTTCCAGAGACACTTTCTCAAGATTTGACCTGGGCCAAGTTTGAAGGGATTGCCTCCAATACAAGTGAAGGGGGTACTCTTCCTTACTATATTTATCTTTTCTTTGGAGGACAAGTTTGGCGGGAATTGTGCGGATACCAAATAGTTTTCTATATCAGCAAACCATGGAGAGAGAATTGAAATAGCAAATAAATGCTCATCTGGTAACTAGTCATCAACCATTCATTCTTCATCTACAGGCAAATTTACTCTAGACAAAAAGTCTGCAACAACATTTTCCTTACCAAGCTTATCAACAATGGTTAGATTAAACTGTTGTAATAAAAGTAACCATCCTATAATTCGAGCATTCACATCTAGTTTCTTCATTAAATATTTGATTGAAGCGTGGTAAATATACACAAATGTTTGATAGCCTGTAATATAATGCCTGAATTTGTTCAATGAATGCACAATAGCCAGGAGTTCCTTTTCAGTGACTTTGTAATTTAGTTCAACCTTTGACAAATTCCTACTGATAAAATAGATAACATAAGGCATTTTTTCATCTATCTCATCTAGGGCTGCTCATATGGCTTTGTGTGAGGCATCAACATGAATATGAAAGGGGAGGGCCATATTTCGGCCTCGAAGAATCGGGGTAGTGGTTAACTTGTCCTTTAGGACATCTAAGGACTTTTGACAACCTTTTGACCATATAAATTCAGAGTCCTTTGTCAATAAACCAAATAAAGGAGAGGCTAACTTGTTGAAGTCCTTTATGAACCCTTGGTAGTATCTAGCTAACCCTAGGAAACTTCTGACATCTCTCTGCTTTTCAGGAGGTGGGACCCTTTAGATGTTATCTATTTTGTTTGGGTCCACCTACAATCCTTGCTAAGATATTGAATTACCTAGCACGATCCCTGCAGTAATCAAGAATTCACATTTTTCGAAACTAAGAGAGAGGTTCATTTAAATGCATCTGTGCAGTAGTTTGCCTAGGTTAGACAAAGCTTCTTGAAAATCACAACCATAAGGTGTAAAATCATCCGTATAAATCTCCACCGCATCATGGACTAATTCGGTGAAAATACTTAGCACTACTCTATGGAAAGTGGCAGGAGCATCACATAGGCCAAAAGGAAGGATCCTATAGGCAAAAGTACCCAAAGGACAACTGAATGTGGTTTTATCATGGTCTTCTGGGCTCATCTGGATTTGGTTGTACACACTGAATCCATATAGGAAGAAGAAAAACCTTTTCCCTTCCAGGCCATCTAGAACTTGTTCAATGAAGGGTAGAGGAAAATGGTCCTTATTTGTGGCTTTGTTCAACTCCCTGTAATCAACAAAAATTCTCCACTTACCATTTTGATTTGGAACTAACACCAAAGGAGAGACCCACTCACTATCGGAGATAAGGTAAATGGATCCTCATCTAGCAGTTTTTGTAGTCCTTCTTTGACTATATCTTTAAGAGCTGGATTCATCATCCTTTGAGGTTTTCGAACTAGCTTGCAACCTTCTTTGATGTATATGTGGTGAGCACACTAAGGTGTGTACTCCCTTCATTTCTTTGTAACTCCAAGTGAAGGCTTCTAGATTTACCTTTAACATGTTGCATAACTTCTCTTCTTGGAGAGCAGAAAGAGATGGATTGATTTTCAAGGTTCTCTTTGGGCCAAATTCTATGGTTTTGACATGGAGTGGGTTGGAATTAGCCAAGCATATGTCAATTGGATGATTGTTCTGGGTTTCCTTTACCACTTCTTCTAAGGGAAATGAAGTGGGAGTTGGACTTTAGAGTAGGTGTTCAATCAAGTCATCCTCATCATGCTGTCCTCCTCCCATGGTTGTTTCTAAAGTATAAAGTTGGGCAAAGCAAACTTCATCTTCTTCCTCCTCCTCCAACCATAAAGGTAAGTCATGCTCTAGAGAAGGTTGAGGAGGGTATAGGACTAACTTCTTGGACATATGCCATTCGTGATGATCATATTCCACGCTCTATAGTTAATGTAAGCATCGACAATGGCCAACCATGGTCTCCCAAGGATGATAGGGTAACCAGTAAGCTTAGCCTTAGGTTGGAAAACTAGGAGATCTGTAGGGTACTCCCAAGAGTCAATGAAGACCACCACATCCTCCACAATCCCCTCAGGGGTTACTGTGGAATTGTCTGCAAGTTGTAGAACTATTGTGGTCTTCCTCAATGAACCTTGGAGGTTGAGCTTGAGCATGGTGTCCTTGGTCATCACATTAATGGCAGCCCCAAGATCAATTAGAGTGTGTGGGACAATGGTTCCATTGATGTGCACATCTACTACGGGGCTTCTAGGGTCCAAATATTTTGGACAGATATCCTACCCTAGCATTAAGTCAGACAGCTACCCAATGACATTAATGGTAGGGGAATCCCTTCTTCAGATCCCTGTATGCTTGAAGCACTTCTCCTTAATCAACTTATTGTAAATAGGAACATCTTTTATTGCTTGGAGGAGTGGAATCTTTACACATAGATTTTTCAATTCTCCTAGAAGTTTAGTCTCTTCTGGGATAGTCTGGAGTGGTTGGGATAATCTCTCAGGAAAGGGTGGATTTACTTTAAGATTTATTTCCTCTCTCCCTTCCTAAACCTCCCTAGGTGGATGTGGAGGTTGGTTATCCGAGAGAACTTTCCCAGATCTCAGGTTAATCTCCTGGATTTCCACAATATAATCTGGATATGATGTCTCTCCATTGTATACTTGCTGAGCCTGCTTGTTGTTCGGCTTTGGATTTGGCTGGGAAGGAATCTGGGGTTGCTTGGGTGGAGCAAAGTGTAGCAACTGTGGTTGGGAAGGTGGTGTAGCAATGTTGTATTGAGGCCTCCACCCTTGGGGTAGTGCATTTCACTGAGGTTGTGGTGGAGCATAAGGTTGAAATGACTGGCTGGGTGGCTGGGAGTGATATTAAAATGCAAAGGACCAAAGAGGGGGTGTAGACCAAGAAGGATTAGCAGGGAGTCCCCAAGAAGGTATGGATGTGGTTTGGTTGGGGTTTTAATATGCATGGGATGACCCTTGCATGCCCTGTTGGTATGGTCTAGGTCGATGAGTTCTCCTTTGGTTAATGTAGGAGAGCTGCTCAGTGACCCCTTCAACTCCTTGATATATAACTTTGAGTCCAGGAAAAGAAGGGCACTTGTCTGTGGAGTGGTTTTCTTCATAGAATGAGAAAATTTCAATAGATTTCAATGGATATTCATTCCTAGGATGCCTCCTGGTGCCTCTAGGACAAAAAATGGTCAAGCCTCCCTCTGCTTCCTCTTAATTTGCATGGTTTCCATTTGCAAGGCAAGGGTTTGCAACATCTCCCTTTTGAAATATTCCATCATGTTTCCAATTTCTTCTTTGATGGATGAGTTGGAAGACGATGTACTAACCATAGGTTGACTACCCCTACGCTTTTTCCTAGCTACCCTAGAATGGTTTCTAAAGATAGTATTGATATCCTCATAGGGTAATTGATAGATATCTCCTCCTGCTAACAAATGTAAGGTATCTAGAAGATATTCCCTTACTCCCCTAAGTAGGACGAGCTTTAGTGACTCACGGTCAAGTGTGCACCTAGTCCTTTTGTAACTAAGTTGGAATCTTTCTTCGTAATCCTCTAGGGATTCATCATTTCCTATGGTCATCATGAAAATTTCTTCTTTAGTATCGTTTGACTGACAATAGTCCCAATATTTGTTGTTAAAGGCCTATTGCATCTGAGCCCAAGTTGTGATTCTATCTACAGGTAAAGTTGTAAACCTATGAACCAGCACAATGCTGCGTCCTTGAGGGTAGATGGAAATAGTTTTAACTTTTGCTCATCATCTGTATAGTCATAGGTTCAACATATAACAACAAAATCAAATAGGAAAGTGTCGGGGTCCTCTATGGTCAGGCCATGGAAATGAGGTAGGGCAGAGGGGCTTATATTTTTCATCTTAGTGTTCCCATTGGTTTCCATGATGGGAAAGGCACCCTCAACTCTCTCTATTCCCTCTGTCATTTCTGTTTTCAGCCATTGGTTCAGTAGGAATGGGTTCTTCTTCTTCTTCTTCCCTTGTTGGTTCTTCAAATATGTCAGGTTGCTCACCTAAGGGTTCCTCCAGTTCACAGCCACTGAAGAAGAGGGAAGGTGGTTGTTTGATGCAGTGGGGGTATTTGGCAAAAAAATCCCTAAGCTGTCCCTATTCCTACGATGCATGAAAGGAAATAGTTTTGGTTTGGTTTTGTATTTTTTCAAACTTGGAAAATAACTGCAGAATTGAAATTTATGATTGAATGAAAATTACAGACAAAATGAAAAAGCTACTTACTGAATTTAACTCTTTCTTGCAAAATGGAAAAGAAAGAATAAAATGCAAAATGGAAGAAAGGAAACAACTAGATTACTTTTGCAGAAATAAACTAATGGAAGAATATTGAAGACAAGAAATAGAAGAAAAGAAAGCAGTAATCACATTTTAATTAGACACCTCCCCAGAAATGGCGCCAAAAAGTGATGAGCATCAGTATTGCAGCAAGGATGCTCTGACTCCTAGGCTACCAGCTTTATTTTATCAACCCGGGGTTCGTACAAACTTGGAGGTGACAATGTTGTATACACAAGAAAAAGTGATTGTTTTTCTTGTTGTAACTATTCAGCTAGGGAGAGACCACTGGGGTTCGAAGCTAGCCTTTTACGAAGTCAAAATAAGCTTGATTCTTTGATGGAATAAAGGTAACTCTAAGAGAGAGTTACCTACTGTAATAATGGAGAAGGTCGACATGTAATGCTAAATCACACTATTTCCTAATTAACCACCAAGAAACTATGCTTGGCAAAAATGCTAAATCAACATGAAACAAATTCTATTATCTAAGTTATAGAAGTAATAAGCATCAAACATCACTAATGTGCAAGTAAAGAGACTGAACTAAATCTGTTTTTGTTTTTTTATTATCGTTTTATGCAACATCAAGTATGAAAACTAATTTCTTTTGGGGTTGTGGCAGGTGAATTAAGGATGTTTGAGGATGGATGGAAGGGTTATGAGATGGTTGGATGGTGTGGAAGACCCTTGGTAGGCTTTTGGTGACTTCTTAGAGGTTTTCCATCAATTTGGCCTTAAACTAGGTAATTTCAGGAAATCCTACAGGATGTACTAGAAACCTACAAGATCCCCTGTAAACCTACAAGATATAGTCGAGAGAAAAATGTGAGGTGTTGGAGGTCATATAAGGCCTAAGAAATGTTTGTGATGGGTGGAATGGAGTAGAAGAAGATCTAGAATCACTTAGAAGTCAATATCCAAGACAGTGGATGGGTGGATTTGCTCAATGTGCTTGGAAGAATTTCTATGAAAGATGATGAAAAACTAGTGAAGGTGTTGATGAAAACAAGGGATGGCTAAGGTGGATGGAGTGGAAGGTGGTTGTTGGCTATGAAGTCTTAGTCTCCTCCTGAAGCACCTTCTCCACAAAAAACATGTATATCTTCCAAAAAACTATGCAAACAAGAAAAAATTTCATAAACTAGAAAAAAAGAATTAATGAAATAACTACCTACACTATGCATGAGTAAAGTTGCTGAAAGGAATGAAAGCATGGATGATATCTACTACAATGAAGATGAAAAATATGACAATGGAAATCTATGTTGAAAATCCAATCAAATACTAATTTAAAGACACTAAACTCCAAAGCTCATAAAAGAACTAGAAATCTATGTTTTTGGGGCTGCTTAAGGGTCCCTTCCTCTCCCAAAGGGAGGAAGTGAGTCTGAGACACCTACTGACAACCTTATGGTGATCCTTTTTTCCCTGCTAACTTGTTACTTGAAGCAAGGCACAAATGGAAGAAAACTATTGAACAACCAATCTACTCTACACTACTTGTAATGGAAATGCATCTAAAAAGCAAATTAACAATGAGCTATGAAACTACACTAAACATACAGGTACAAGAAAGAGGAGAATTGGCTGCTAGGGTTGGGCCCTAACCCAAGAGCTTTATCCCTATGAGTTAACTCAGTGCTAGCTCAAAACAAAACTCATTCTTATTACCAAAAAAACAAATTACATCAATATAACTTTCACAAGTATTACAAATCGAAAATAGCATAGAATTTTACAATAAAAATTTGAATCCTACTAAGGTATTAGGCCACTCTGCTTATAAAACTAAAGTACCCAATGAATTCCTTAAAATTAGGGAGGCTTGGCTCCAAAACTCAAGATAAACTGGTGCTTTGTCTCTCACTTAATCGACTGCCTTCTAATCCTCATGATTTGTCTGTTTGCACTTTGAGATGATGTAATGAATGGAGGAATATTCAAATGGAGAGTAGTAAATGGGGAGGATTTACCTCCTATAATCCCTCTCCCTTGTCCCTTTCGAGTTTTGACCTTAGTCTTTTCCAAAATTCCTTGATTTTCCCCTTTAAACCTGCATTCAATGCATATTAGTCCGCTAAGCATAATATCCAACTCTAACTCACCTCATAAACAAAACATAATTTAAAAACATGTAATAAGCTATGAGAAATATTGGTTTGACTGAGCTAAGAGGTGAATTAAGGCCCATATAATTACGCAATGATGAGGCTCATCACTTAGGTTTCCACAACTCAACACTCTAATCATTAAATTTCTCGATATTTATCTTTCCATTGCTCACCATCTTCTTTCACCACAAGAATTGATCTCGCATATCTCCCACTGAATAGGGTCTACCATAGGCCCAAGCAAGTCCCCTCAGCAGCAAAGGTGTCCCCTTGAAGACAAAACAACTCTGATACCAAATGTAGGTTTTAACCCCGTACATAAATTACCTGGATATAAATTCTAAAAACAGAAAATAAACCATGGCAAGAGCATAAAGCATAAAATAAATATACATAGATATTTTCCCCTAGATCCCAAAACCCGGAGTACTAGATTTATTTTTCATTATATTCTGTTCAATGTTATAATACATATATATACATGCTAAAGCATCCATAAACACCAATCCATTAACACTGGATTAGAACATAACTGTAGTTCCCTTAACCAAATCTACAAAATATCATGGAAAGAAAACCATCATGCTCAAAACCATGTGTGTAATCCATGCACAAAACCATAGGTATGTCTTCCCACCTAATATAGGGTCTAAAAAATATTTCCCAGGGCACTGCTCCAGATCTTGCACAGGCGGGCACTGCCCCCCAGCGTGTGGGGTAGGCATGGAAAGAAGATAACAAACACCCAACATCTTTATGAAAATTGGATGTTATATCTTGTCTTATCATCTTGGTACCTGTATGTTGTCCAACACCCTCCTATTTTATTCCTTCTTCCTCTCTATCCTAAAGAGCCTCATCTAAGGATGACTCACATGGGTCATACAAGGGTCATATATAGAACCTACATTCATTAGCCAAATTACCAACAAAGCCAGGTGGGTCTTTAGGTCATCTATCACCCTCCAAATGCCCTGAGAATTCTTGGGGCAGACAATCTCATATTTCAAAACCTATTCTGAAAGCCAGTTTGGATATTGCTGAAGGTAGGTAGTTATCTTTAGAGAGGTTTCTTGGAGCAAGGGATTCCCTTCTCAATAGCCCTCAATGAAGTGAATGTCTTTCAACTTCCACAAGATGGCTAGCCCCACTAAAAAGATAGCCCTCAAGCGACTTTTCGAATCAAAGAAGTTGGATGTGGTATTTCTCGAGGAACATTAGGTAATAGTAAGGAGGTGGTATCATTTATGGGATATATGATCAAGGATTTGTCTTTTTATGCATTAGATGTGAGAGGCATATTTGGGGACTAACATTAGGTATCAATCACAGAACGATAATTGTTCTGAATATATGGGGAAGAGGGTATAATTATAGCTAATATAGTTTCAGATGAACTAGAACTGAACATTAGGACGGAAAATATTTATGGACCATGCCAGAACCGCATAACTTTTTGGGAAGAAATTATGACGTTGTCTTTCATGCAAGCGAACAACATAATCATGGGAGGTGACATTACCATTTTCATTGGTATTTTTGAGATATGGGGTGAAAACACACATGTGGATTTTTTGTCAGGTTTTTTTGAACGTATGTTGTTGTTTCATAGACTCATTGATAATTAAATGGTCTATCACAAACAAACCTAGAGGAATCGAAGGATTAGCGAAGCTATGATAGCTAGAAGACTTGACATATTTTTGATTCGTGAAAATATGATGGACAATATATCCTCTATCAGACAATGGGTAGGAACAAGTAGTATATTTAATTACTCTTCGATTTTCTTAGAGGTAGTTGGCATTTTCCTAAAGCGGCGTGTTCCCTTTAAATTTAATACTACTTGGTTGAAAGATGAGGAATATCAAATGATTGTTAAGGAAAGTTGGTATTCTTGTACCCTCAATGAGGATTTATATGCTACTGAAGTTCTTGCCGATAACTTTATAAATCTGAAGATAAATACTATTGAATGGGTAAAATAGAAATTGAGGGTGGATGAGGATTCACTTAGAAGAATTGAGGAGGTGGTATTGGAATGATTAGAGGAACCTGGTAGTGGTGGATATGATACTCTAGAATCAAAATTCACATCATTTAGCTAGAGGCGGGGAAGCTAGGTTGTTGGAAGAAAAGCAGGCAACTTGGCGCTTATGCAGTTTGGCTATATGGCTACAGGGAGGGGATGAAAGTTAAAAGTGTTTTCAACAATTTTCTAGGGGACAAAAAACAATAAACACTATCCAGTCCTAGAAAGTTTGTCTAGAGATAAAGCACAAACCTTCATGGATTTGGCCTAAATGGGTACTCAACACTTTCAGTCTTTGTTTAGGGCTTCGATAGAAGCATCTATGGCTTAGATAATATCGGTTACAATACTATTTCCTCTTTTTATGGGGGAAGAAGGAAACCATGAATTGTATAAGTCAGTGTCTATGGGAAAGCTTGAAGTAGTTCTGCAGTGGTTTAAAAGGCACAAGAGTCTCGATCTATATGGGTAGCCAATCAATTGTTTCTTGCATTTTATGATATTATTAGTCAATATCTTTTGAAAGTAGTCAAAGAATGCAGAACAATGGGTAGAATGTATGAGGCATTCAATGCCACCTTCATTGCAATCATTCAAAAATTATATAATGCTAGGAGTTTTAATGACTTTAGGCCTATATCACTGTGTAATTGCATATCTAAAATCATTGCGAAGATTATTTCCAAATGTATTCAGCCTATTCTATCACAACACATCTCCAAGGAACAATTCACCTTTGTTAAGAATCGACAAATCGACGAAACCATAGGTGTGCTCAGGAGGGGATCCACTCCTTAAAGGTGAAGAAGGTGAAAGGTATGATTCTTAAAATTGATTTATCAAAGGCTTTTAATAGGACCATATGGTTGTACCTTTGGATTTTATTAACTCATTTGCGCTTTCAAAATGCATTTATAAACTAGATTATGTGTTGTATAACATAAGTTTCTTTCAATGTTCTCATTAATGGTTTTTCTACCAATTATTTCCATGATGAGCGAGGCCTTCACCGGGGAGTCTCCTATCACAAACTTGATTTTTATTAGTTATGGAAGGCCTTAGCAAACTTATATTAGAAGAAAGAAGGTGAGGTCGGTTTGAAGGAGTGGAAAATCTAAAAACATTGATTTAAATCATATTTTATTCATCGATGATGTTCTCATATTCCTGATTAGGTCCTTTACTAAAACAACTAAATTTGATATCATACTAAAATTATTCAGTGAGGCTATGGGCATAGAAACAAATCATGAGAAATCTACACTAACATATATAGGTTTCTCCAAAAATGAAGTGGTATATGCACAGGCTTGTTTCCCTTATCGTCATTTTGAAATTGAAGAGGGTTTAAAATACTTGGGATTCAGACTTAAGCCAAATGATTACAAAGTAGAAGACTTGATGTGACTATTGCCAAAAATTAAGAGTCAGATAAATGTATGGTGTCATTGATGGTTATCACGAGAAGCAAGACCTATCCTTATCAAATCTATTTTGGAGGCCATTTCCTATTTATTAGATGTGCTTATTAGGGATTCCAAAGGGTATCCTTCACAAAATTCAATGAATTTGTTGTGTTTCTCTTTGGCGGAAAAAGAAGGAAGGAAAAATATTTTCCTGGGTAAAATGGGATTGAATTTCTCTCCCTAAGAAATTGGGAGGATGGGTGATGAAAAATTTATATTACTTTTCACAAGCCCTGGCTGCGAAATTATGATGGCACTTGATATCCTCGAAAATTCTATGGCATGAAGTTGTAAAAAGGAAGTATATTGATCCACTCTTTTTAGAAGATTGGATTAGGCTACTAAATAGGAACAAATAAAACATCTCGATGATATGGATGATAGTACAAAACTCCTTTGGCTTCATCAGCTCTGGTTTGGCTTAGCATCTGGGATCTAGAGTGAAGGTTCAGGTTAGAACTAATCCATGGTCCGGAAGTGGTAATGCGCACCTTCTTCCACTAGAGGTAATTGCAACTCTATTGGAATTGAGAAAAAATACATTAGACCAATTTGTTGATTGGGACAATTCTACTACATTTGAGCAAAAATGGCTATCGACACAAGAGCTTCATCTACCAGCTCAATGGCATCAGGTATGGATCCATTACACAAATGGCCTATCTACATCTCATATTAGAATTATTGATCATGAGGATGAACTCATCTAGATTCATTGTCCCCGTGGAAGATATTCTCCAAAAGAAGGTTATCAATTTATATATGCAGATCATGAACCTAAAGATTATTCCTGGTGGTGGAGAGAATTATGGAAATTAAAAAATCCGGTAAAATCTAAACTATTTATGTAGTGTTTGTTGGAAAATAAGGTTCCTACTAGGGGAAAATTTGAAGTGAAGATCCTTTCATGGTCCTTATTGGTGTACGATGTGCCAAAACAATGAGGAGACAATAAACCACTTATTTTTACACTGTCCTTTCTCTGCTCAATTATGGAATCTATTATATCAGGCATTGGAAATTCGTATAAGATGGCAAGGAGACACTATTAGTGAAGCTTGGATGACATGGTGGGACACGTCTCAGCCTCCTAAACTCAAAAATATTATAGGAATCCGAAAGTTCTCCAAGATACTTTCAAGCATTGGGATCATATCAGCACCAAAATAATTGCAATTTATAATTTGATTCCCAATGATGAACAACATCAGATCCCATGAAACATAATTGCTTAGACTATTGTTCATACATCTCCATGGGCATATTTTGACAGATCATCATAGCAAGGTAGATGTGGCGGTGGTGTGGTACTTAAATGAAAGCCATTTTTTCAAACTAAAAATGGGATTAGGTAGGGGAACAATTAATTATGAAGAACTAAAGGGTCTAAGAATCCTCCTCTTCTTTTCCATTGAAAAAAGGCGACGACAATTATATTTTCGATGACTCTAAAATTATCACAAATTGGTTCAATCAATAGTCACCATGTCATGTTCACACACTTAGAAATATATTGGACAAAGTTAAATTATTCAAATCTCATTTTGAATATGTTTCTTGTCATCACATTTACATGGAAAAGGAATCAACTTTCCCATAGTCTATCCAAGGAAGCAACACAACAGGTATTTGGCACTTGGAAGATCACATAAAAGAACGGTCCAAACCACTATTAGTATTATCATAGGCCATTTTATGATCATGAATCACGGGATGCAATAACTACATGACCTCTCATATTCAAATTTTGGATAGTTACTTTTTTTATTTATGATATAGTGATGGAATGATTGGAGGATAGATTAAGTATCCTTGTGTTGATAATCTCATAGTTGGTTACTTTATCTATTATATCTTTTTCGATACATATACTAGCAATGTGGCCAACCATGATCACCTTTTCTAAGATATCCTTATTGAAGCATCCATAGCATGTAATTTTCAATATTATAATATAATGAAAGTTACGATTTTTCCTCAAGGAAAACATAAATACATTGTTACATTATTAATGAACCAAATTCAACTTTAATAAACCATGGTCAACCATAGTTAACTTTATCAACCATGGTCAACCATCGCCAACCTCATCAACCCTCTTGAACAATAATCAACCATCATCAACCATAAAAAATAGTTAGCCAGCATTCTAAACTAAAACAAAGTTGTCATTATTACATACATCAACGATCGAATGCTAGGGATGGATATAATCGAGATCAAACACAACACGAAATCAAATATTACCGGTCGATCGAATAATGAAAACCCGACCAAGCTTTGCTGCCTATTCATCCATTTTGACAGATTCTCTCCTTTCATAGGTTGCTTTCACATTTGGTGGAAACGGACATGTCGAATGGGCTCTTTATAAATTATATTATATTATGTTACGATGCAAACCCATGATACGATTGAAAAAGTACATCGCTAACCATTGTCATCCATGGTCAACCCTAATAAACAATTTTTAACTATAGTGATACAATGTCAACTAGAGCCAATGAAAGTTTACTAATATGCCCTATGATCCCAGTGGTCAACTACCACAACCACATTAATAAAGTGGTTGATATAGGCGAATCAATATCGTTTTCCAGCTTATAATGATACCAATTAGCATATAAAACATGGAAAATAATTCCAATCAATAGATATCAACTACTTTACTTTATTAATATAATTGTGCTAATAACTATATAATTATATAAATTAATTAGCTCTCTCTTTATTTTGATAGGAAAAGTGAAAACTCTAAACTTTAATATAAATATTAAAAAAAAATAATGAGGAAAAAATACTCTTTAACCTTATGACTTTTCACTTTTGCTTTTGTCATAAAATTATAAAAGTATAACAATCACCTCACTTTTGTCCATCTGTCCAACTACTTGTCATCTTTGATTATCCATATTTAGCGTCTTTTGTCGACTGAAAAATGAGAATTATCATACATAATTTCTCACTTTCCTCCACTTGTCATGTCTGATAATCCACATTTAGCATATTTTGTGCCCGGAAGGAGTGATAATGATCATACATAATCACGACACTTTTGTCGATGTAAATAAAATGGACATCTACTTTTCATGTCTGACCATCCATATCTAACATCTTTTGGGCACTCGAGGAGTGATAATATCATACATCATCACTTCACCTTTCTCCATGTAAACAAAATGTATCTCCACTTGTCCGTCTGATAATACACATTTAACATCTTGTGCACTGATACAGTGACAATTATGATGCATAATGTTCAACGTCTTTCAACCATTTTTTTCTTCAATATTGTCACAAAATCTCTCATAACCTGTCAACCTTCACAACGCCATCTGTTTTGAGCATTCTTAATCTATTTTCGTGTCATTCATCATACATTTCACTAACTAACATTACAAGTAGCAGAATTCTAGTAAATCATCCAAAATTTTTTATCAAAATACTCATTCAGCAATTTCTAGAATGTAACATAGAGATCACTAGCTTGGGATAAACAGACAGGGACTGACAGATGCAATTGTAGCAACCCAGAGCCATATAAAGCTAGTTGGGCCACTACTGGAAATATGAGGCATAGACTGTTAGATGTAACAGGCAAACAAGAACCATATAAAGCGAGCTGGGCCATTATCAGAAATACGCAGAATATTTTCCAACCTCTCACTCCACAGCACGAGAAGCACTTTCACTTTTTATATTTTTTTTTCACAAATTTGATCTCTCAATTGATATTAAATCAATACTTAATAAATCTATACTGATATTTCAAAAACTTTGTAATTCTAAAACATTTGTAATTTTAATATTTCGAAATCTGTGTGATTCTACTATCTCTCAGATTCAGAAAACAACAATTAAAAACAAAATATACCAAAAAAATAACAAGAAATCTTAAAACAGTTACACTATGGCTAATGAAAGTTTAATATAATTTAAAAAACATTTTTTTTAAAAACAGCATGGAAGAATACTACGACTTCTACGACTGGCCGTTGCCCAACTTCCCCTCCCGGCAAACACGTGAGTCTGCTTGATTAATTCTGAGAAGCACGGTATATTTTATTTGTTAAACCCGTCACTCCACAACAAGATTGAGAATTTCATAATTTTAATTTTCACCAACCAGTCACTCCACAGTGAGAATTGCAGAGCTTTAATATTTTCCAACCTGTCACTCCACAGCACGAGAAGCACTTTCACTTTTTATATTTTTTTTCACAAATTTGATCTCTCAATTGATATTAAATCAATACTTAATAAATCTATACTGATATTTCAAAAACTTTGTAATTACGCCGTAAGGCGTTTCCCTCTGAAATCCATCTCCCTCTCTACCTACCTGTCATCTTTGTACACCTTTGTACACCGCACGATGAAATGTTAGACGATTAGAAAGACTTCAGCCGTCGATCCCCGTGATTCTCTGTGTTTCCCTTGGTGCGAAGGAAAAAATCGTTAGAAAGACTTGAACCGTCGATCCTTCTGATTCAAGACTTGAACCGTCGATCCTTCTGATTCAAGACTTGAACCGTCGATCCTTCTGATTCTCTGTGGGTGCGGGGTTAACACCGTTTCGCCTCCATTAATGCCCGCATATTTACAGTGGAAAATGGTCCATTTCAGGTTTAACGAGCAAGTGCACGATGGCTACACAAGATATCGAGATGAAAGACTCAACAGCCGTGGTCTCCAATTCTTCTGCGCCATTGCCTCCTCCAGTTATCACGCGTAAGTTCTATGAGACTTTGCCATTGCAGGTAGTGCCTGTTTTGCCGTGTTTGTGTTGAAATTGAGGCATGTGTTTGTGTTGAAATTGAGACATATTTGTGGGGGTTGCAGATCTGAAGATCATTGGGCTTCTAGTGCCCCCGGCACACGAGAGTTAGCACACCAGCCACTGACACAGTATGCACATGTTGATTGTTAACCCCACTAAAATCCATCCAGCCACCGCAGATTCTTTCAATGTATATTCATGGCCAATGCAAGATAAGAACTCTGGCATACATCCCTTAGCATAGTTTGATCAGAATCTCCCTTTCAGCAAAACTTGACGAAGCAATCGAATACCTTAAGAAGCTTCAATTACAAGTGCAGGCAAGTGTTTTCCTTAGTGCTAAGCGATGGACAGGGTTATCACATCTCACATAATTATCAGCTGTGCCAAAAGTCAATTTATAAGTTATTTCAGAGCGCTTTCAATACTCGTACAACACCCATAAACAAATTATGTATTGTGCTTGTGATTTGTTGTCAAACTGTGTATAGTTTACTTATCTTTGGAGTGAGATTGCATCAGATCTAGGTGCATAAACGACTCTAATGCATCCTTTCCAAATAGTTCTTTGCAGTTAACTACCCCTATGGGTGAAAGTTTAGGAGCCTCTATGGCTGGACTGTTGAAGTTGGAGGTCATCTACAGTTGCCTGGGCTATTCATCTAAAGCTTAGCAACCTCTATACTCTGTGTTCTTCTTCGCAATTACCCTCGCTGTTGTGTTTGTTCTCTATGCCGACACTGCACCATGTACCAATGTCTGAGTGCTCAAATAATTTCATGGTCGATTTTGCTTGACTACAGAATTTCATGGTCGATTTCGCCCGTTCTCATTGCAAAGCATTCGAGATCGAGATATATGGACCCAAGGTTAGGCCATCCGGAGGTCTATGGATCAAGTCTTCGCCCCAAATCAAGATCTGGGCAAACAAGAGATGGAGAGAGAAGGTCGAATTCTATTCAATCAAAGAGAGTTTTTAGAGCTTTCAGAGCTTTTTGCTAGAGAATGGATTTTCCACCTTTTACTGTTACAATGACCCTTACCTCTATGGGACACCCTCCTTAGAATACCTTGGATTTCTCAAGGTATCAATTCATGCAGGTTACCCATGTGACCTAGAAAAGAGGGCCTTGTTGCCTGATCTAGATGCATTAAGGCAGAAGGTAAGCCCTTGGTTGGCTGAAAGTTGTAGAGGAAGGATTATGTCAAAAATCCCTGTTGTCGTCGAGGCTTGCATGTATTCAATATACATATGTTCCGTGATGAGGATTTCATCATTGATTTCCTACCATTAATAAAGATTGAGATGTCAACAGCATCCAAGTCCCCTTTTTTTAATCACCTCTGAATTCTCTGGCCACGGGCTCAAGATGGGTCCTTTGATAGGACAGATAAGGGTTGATATTGCCCTCAGAGGAGAATCATAGCAACCTCCATGGTTGCGAGGCTGTTGCGAAATTGTTGAAGCTGCAGGTCATTTATACTTGCGTGGCAAGAATTTCATGGTCCTCATGCTCTTCTTCGCAATTTCCTTGGCTACTGTGTCTGTTCTCTACACCATACACGACATCGCGCCATGTACCAAGATGTCTAACTACTTAGATAATTTCATGGTCGATTTCGCCTGCTCTCATTGCAAAGTGTCCGAGATCAGGCGCAACTTGAGATATATAAACCCAAGGTCAGGCCATCCGGAGGTCTAGCGATCGAATATTCGCCCCCAAATCAAGTTGTGGGCAAACAAAACATGGAGAGAAAAGGTAGAATTATATTCATGGTTGATTTCGCCTGCTCTCATTGCAAAGTGTCTGAGATCAGGCGCAACTTGAGATATATAAACCCAAGGTCAGGCCATCCGGAGGTCTAGCGATCGAATATTCGCCCCCAAATCAAGTTGTGGGCAATCAAAACATGGAGAAAAAAGGTAGAATTATATTCAGTTGGAGAGGGATTTCAGAGCTTTTCTAGCGTGCCCCATCAACGACGTGAGCAGTCCTTCGGCCTCTCTTTTCTTCACTCGTTAGCCTGACATCATGCCAACGTATCTGAAGCCCTTCAATTGTCCCAACAACGATATAAGTAGTGCCCTGATACACACTGATCCACTCTTCATTTTGAGCTAGGCGAAAAATTTTGGTTTCATTCGGAACACCAACAATTAAAGGCCAACACCATCATACAGGGGGTTGTTTCCCGAATAGAGGGTGGTTCGGTCAATGCCCTTATCTGAGCGTGATCTCCCATTACCCTTTTCTACCTTTCAAAATCTTCCTATTCTTGCATGTTGAAAAAGAGAATCTAGAGATGGATTCAACTTCTGCTACCTAAATGCAAAGGGCGATCGTCAATTTATTATGTTTTTTATTATAATAATGAAAATCGATCTGTTCATTTCGGGAATGGTTATTAAGGTAAGTTGCTGGAGGATTTTCCTTCCATTCACTATCAGAGGAAAAACCACTCTCTTCAACAGATGGATGGATGGGTTGGCCAGCCAGCGTCTTATTCTTTATAAGAAGAAGATGTGAATTTCTTGCCATTGACAAAGATTGAGATGTCAACAACATGCAATTCCCCTATTTTAATCGCCTATGGATACTTAGGCACTGAATTTCTTTCCATTGACCAAGACTGAGATGTCAAAAACATCCAAATCCCCTATTTTATTCGCCTATGGATACTCTGGGCACTGGTTCAAGATGGATCCTTTGATAGGATAGATAATGGCTGATCTTGCTCGCACAGGAGAAGCTCATGGTGTGCCCCTGCAATATTTTTTAATTGAACATTTTCTTCAGAATCTGGAGGGTAATCCCAAAGAATATGAGGAACAATTTCTCCTTACTTGTGTACCACATTGTCATAAAGGTACAAATCTACCAAAAATAATCGTTACACTATTTGAATTTGATATTGTTCATTTCAACTTTCCTGGATGAACTGGCATTTTTTGCGGGTTAGATTTGAATTTGATATTGTTCATTTCAGCTTTCTTTGATGAACTGGCATTTTATGTGGGTTAGATTCAAAGTGAATGGAATTATATGTAAATGTTTATAAAAATCACTACTTTTCTTAAGATCAGAGTCACAGTGGATATGCTAACTCTCCTTGCTTATATGGCACAGGGAATCTTTTGTGATTTTCTTTTGGCTCTATGATATATATGTTCTTCCAAAAACAAAGATCACTCTGCCTTTTTAGCTATTCAAGCTAGAAACTACATCAAATGCTTGTCTATGTAAAAGAATCAAAAGAGCTTAAGGTGCTTGTCATTTTACCAGAAGCGATAGTATATTAGTATGTTAGACATATTTTCATTCAGGATCATTATGATTATGTTTCATAATGACTGAAGATAGAAAATTAGTTTTGTTTCTATGAATTGTCGTTTTCCATTATCCAACAGATACAGAGCATTGCAGTACATGATTTTAAATCAAATTTTCAAATTTTCAAAGAGATAACTTTAAACATGCCATTTTTTGGATTTGTAATTGCAACTATTACTAGAATCCAACCATGTAATTGTTGGTGAAATTGCAATCTTTTATTGTTGGAATTGCATTTTTGAATGTATAAATAGATTCAACTTTCTGAAAAATCCCCTTAAATCTGGATTCTGCAATCTCAATCACTAATATTTACAATTCCAACAAATCTTCTAAAATTTCACCAAATTTTGAGAAAACTGATTAGAACAATGTTTTGTACATTGGTTGGCTTCATGTTCTGAACTGTTCAGAGGAGAATATTAGCACACTTTTCTGGAATATTAACATACTTACTTTGTGATTATGATCTTTTTATTTATCCACATTCACTTTAATTAAGCCAATGTTTCTATGAAAAGAAATTGTGGGCCTTCACTGGAGACACATTACCTATATTGCTTTCTTATACTTGTTATAGCTTAAACACTAGCACTACAGATTCTAGTTTTATCCTTCTGTGTACCACATCGTCATAAAGGTACAAATCTACTGAAAATAATCATTACACTACTTGAATTTGATATTGTTCATTTCAGCGTTCCTTGATGAACTGGCATTTTCTGTGGGTTAGATTCAGAGTGAATGGAAGTATATGTAAATGTTTATACAAATCACTACTCTTCTTAAGATTAGAGTCATAGTGGATATGCTAGATCTCCTTACTTATATGGCGAAGGGAATCTTTTGTGACTATCCTTTGGCTCTATGATATATATGTTCCTTCAAAAATAAAGATCACTATGCCTTTTTCTCTGTTGAAGCTAGGAACTACATCAAATGCTTGTCTATGTAAAAGAATCAAAGAATCAAAGGAGCTTAGAGTGCTTGTCATTTTATCGGAAGCAACAGTAGATTAGTATGTTAGACATATTTTCATTCAGGATCATTATGATTACGTTTCATGATGGCTGAAGATGGAAAATTAGTTTTGTTTCTATGAATTGTCATTTTCCATTATCTAATAGATACAGAGCAATGCAGTACATGATTTTAAATCAAATTTTCAAAGAGATAAGTTTAAACATGCTATTTTTGGGATTTGTAATTGCAGTTATTACTAGAATCCAACCATGTAGTTGTTGGTGAAATTGCAACCTTTTATTGTTGGAATTGCATTTTGGAATGTATAAATAGGTTCAAGTTTTTTTTAAATCCCCTTAAATCTCGATTGTGCAATATCAATCACTCATATTTGCAATTCCAACAAATCTTTTAGAATCCAACCATGTAGTCGTTGGTGAAATTGCAACCTTTTATTGTTGGAATTGCATTTTGAAATGTATAAATAGGTTCAAGTTTTTTTTAAATCCCCTTAAATCTCGATTGTGCAATATCAATCACTCATATTTGCAATTCCAACAAATCTTCTAAAATTTCACCAAGTTTTGAGAAAACTGATCAGAACAATGTTCCTAGAAAAAATTAAAAATAAAAATGCTTACTACACTGCTTTTCAAACATTTATCAATAATATTCCCTGTTGAATTTTGAATTTTGTCTTGCAAGCATCCCCTTAATTTTATTATTCCTTTGAAATGAATTACCCCAATTGATGCCGTGTCTTATTATTGACCGTAGATTTGTGGTGTTAGACGATTGAACGAACATTGATCGTTGATCCTCACACTGTCCTTTTGTCTCCCAACCCAATGGCCTCTCTCTCTTCTTCTTTGGCGACAGAGAAATCCAGAATCTGTTCCCCATGAACCAGCTAGGTATTCCTTCTGCCCTTTCGAGCTGTTTAGTTTATTCTTCGTTAAGTTCGTCATTGACCTTTTAAGCTCCATTTCATTCGCCCAATCTCAGGTTCTCACTCACTAATTTTCTGTTCAAAGGTTTTATCAGAGCTTTCCACTGCTGTTTGCAGGGCATTTCAAGTTCTCAGGGCGGAATTCGATCTGTTTGTTATCCACCAGGTTGGCATTAACTAACCCTTTACCTACATTTTTCGGATCTGCAAATGGCCTTTTTAAATTTCTGTATTTCAAGCTCTGAATTGATCACGGTAAAACAATTTAGCGGTTAATTCTTCTTGGCCTTTACAGTCTGTAGCGGTAGGTTTTAGGGTTAATCCCTCCATATTGTTCCATTCAGGATCATCTTCACTAGACAAGGACCTCCTTTCTCGCACAATCGGTCTCTCCAAAACCCTGTCACCAAAAGCATTAGACTGCTTTCGGCCACCGCGTTCATATCCCGTTTTTATATGGTTCATAAGCTCCATGGTCACACTGAAATTCAGCATCATAGTAGCCAGTTCGGACAAGCTCTCGTTTGTTGTGCATATTTCTTTCTCGACCATTGATTGCATCTCTTCCAGATTCCATACCACGTTTATAGTAATCAGCATCCTCCCGATGGCTTAGCTGGTCAGGTCCATCATCCACAAGTACATCAAATCCCGGCGATGATCCACCCAGTAAATCCTCCGATTCTAATCCATTTTGTAGTCTCTCTTCTGGAGGATGAGACGGGCGTATCCGAGGCCTGTTTCTTGAAGCATCATGTATCCTTTGTCTTGTAGGTTCAATTTCTGGCAAAAATTGTTCGACTTCATGTGGACTTCCCTTTATATAGGTAGGCTGAGATCTTGATTGAGAGACATGTCTAGCTTCTGGTTGCAACTGGGCTTCCTTGACATTATTTGACTGCAGTGTTAAAGGATTGCCCAAATTCCCTGCTTGGACGTTATTGGACTGCAATGCAACAGGGTTACTTGACTGTGAGGCCTTGAAGTTATTTGCCTTTGCTAGCACAGGGTTTCTTGACTGCACTGCCTGAAAGTTGTTTGACTTCAATGTCATGGGGTTGCTTGACTGCACTACATTAGGATCAATTGATTGCACTGCCTTGGGAAAGCTTAAATCAGTTGGATGTTTTCCATCTTTGTTGCTTTCAGTTTCATTGACTGTTTGTTTCCCACTTGCCTGAGGCTCTGTAACTGCTGGACTTGGTTTTGTTGTCTTTGAGAAGTTAGATTAGCTCCTGAAAACAGACCATGCACAAAAGGGCACTTATCACCCTTTACACAATATCCCTGCTAGAAAAAATAACAGGGAAGTTTCGGTTTGTTTGCAGTGCCAGATGCCGGTAACGATGCTGAGGACGATGGTCGCACTATTGCTGGTGTTGGTGCTCCTGACAAGCCATCTAGTGGCTGAAACAGAAACACAGATACACAATGTCATAAATAGATTAAAAAAAAATTATACAAAGAAAGTATACCTGCTTGATATGTAGAATCGACCAGAGCAGAATAGCTTGAAACTAGCTATGACTATTTTATGTGAAGGCTGCGGTGCATGTTTGTATTACACCACTGACCAGTTCAACTACAACCCTCTCCTAATGCAAAACATAATCATTACTGCTAAAAAAAAATGTTACAAATACAAAATAGGTATATACAATTGTTTTCTCTAAAATGCAAAATTGATCGCAACTTAAGCATTTGCTCTCTTGAAAGCCATTTTCCAGGTTTGCATGAACGTTGAATTATCAAAAATGTTCTCAAAGTCTCTCAAACCTAACATTGTTCGATCAAACTGTCCTGAAAGTCTCAAGCTAACGGATTCTGCCGAGGTCTCTGTAAATATTTTTGTGCATATCTATATTATTAATGAAATTCCCTAGTACAGTAAAAAATGTGCTAGATGCGTCTTCCAAAATCCATCCCAATATATACTTTAGCCAAGTGTACACCAATTACAATACTGTCCATAGACCTACTCTACTCTCTGTGAAAAAAGGGTTGTTTCAACCTTTGAATAAGAAAATTAAGTTATGATATTTGCTTATGCATAGGCTCCTCTATAATATTAAACAAATAGGATCTGTATCATCATTAACAAGATTCAGTACAGACAAAAGAAACAATTATCTTGAATAGTTGCAAGAACATCATGTCAAGCAACACATGAAATTGGCATTTTACACTGACATTCCAAGCAAAAATACAACAGAAAACCACCATTGTGCTTGCCAATACATGCACAGATTTGCAAATAGATTTCAACAGATCTTCTAATACAAGTCACTAATCAACAGAAGATGCCACCAAGCTTCCTAGCAAAGTCGTCATCATCATCATCTTCTAGAAAGTCTTCATCTTCTTGCTCATCTTCATTCCTTTCCCACTCTTGATTGTTCTCATTCTCTGCATGTTCCAAATCATACTCTTCATGGTCAACATCTTCATTTTCATTGCTGTGAACAACATCATTCATTACTGCATCTTCCTGGTCATCCACTACAACAGGCTTTGCTCCATTTGAAAAGGCTGATGGTTTGTCTTCTACAAGAGTATCCACATCATTGGATGCCTCAGTGTCATCCACCCCAGGAGTAAAAGTGGGCAGTTCAGATGTATAACTGTCACCAGCTGGAACTTGGCACCCATTCAACCCATGGATTCATTATATATTGAAGTCATCCTTCCTCTCCAATCACAACTCTCTTTGAGCATCAAGCAAGAATATCTCTAGCCATATGAAGCAAGTCAAGGAGCAGATCAAGGATAGTGAAGGCAAGTCGAAGGGTTAAATTTCTTTGTTACATATCTCTTGAAAGGGCTGAGTTTTTTCTGTAGTGTTTCTCTGTGCAAAGAAGCTAAATCTCTGTGGATCAAGGAGGCCAAATCAGCTCTGTGAAAGAGGTTGTATCTCTGTGGTTTGTCTCTGTGCTAAGAGGCCATATTTCTGAGGAACCAGGAGGCCAAAGTTCTGAGTGTATCCCTGTGCTAGAAGGCAGAAAGTCCTGTGATATAATTCTGTGAAAGAAGGCCGAGAGCCTGTGATTTGTATCCTGAGGTAGAGGGCCAAAACTCTGTGATTCATATATGTGGAAGAGGGCTGAAGGTCTGTGGTACATACCCAATACATGCAGAGATTTGCAACAGATTTCAACAGATCTTCTAATACAAGTCACTAATCAACAGAAGATGCCACCAAGCTTCCTAGCAAAGTCGTCATCATCATCTTCTAGAAAGTCTTCATCTTCTTGCTCATCTTCATTCCTTTCCCACTCTTCATTGTCCTCATTCTCTGCATGTTCCAAATCATACTCTTCATGGTCAACATCTTCATCTTCATTGCTGTGAATAGCATCATTCATTACTGCATCTTCCTGGTCATCCACTACAACAGGCTTTGCTCCATTTGAAAAGGCTGATGGTTTGTCTTCTACAAGAGTATCCACGTCATTGGATGCCTCAGTGTCATCCACCCCAGGAGTAAAAGTGGGTAGTTCAGATGTATAACTGTCACCAGCTGGAACTTGGCACCCATTCAACCCATGGATTCACTATATATTGAAGTCATCCTTCCTCTCCAAGCACAACTCGCTTTGAGCATCAAGCAAGAATATCTCTAGCCATATGAAGCAAGTCAAGGAGCAGATCAAGGATAGTGAAGGCAAGTCGAAGGGTTAAATTTCTGTTACATATCTCTTGAAAGGGCTGAGTTTTTTCTGTAGTGTTTCTCTGTGCAAAGAAGCCAAATCTCTGTGGATCAAGGAGGCCAAATCAGCTCTGTGAAAGAGGCTGTATCTCTGTGGTTTGTCTCTGTGCTAAGAGGCCATATTTCTGAGGAACCAGGAGTCCGAAGTTCTGAGTGTATCCCTGTGCTAGAAGGCAGAAAGTCCTGTGATATAATTCTGTGAAAGAAGGCCGAGAGCCTGTGATTTGTATCCTGAGGTAGAGGGCCAAAACTCTGTGATTCATATATGTGGAAGAGGGCTGAAGGTCTGTGGTACATACCCAATACATGCACAGATTTGCAAACAGATTTCAACAGATCCTCTAATACAAGTCACTAATCAACAGAAGATGCCACCAAGCTTCCTAGAAAAGTCGTCATCATCATCATATTCTAGAAAGTCTTCATCTTCTTGCTCATCTTCATTCCTTTCCCACTCTTCATTGTCCTCATTCTCTGCATGTTCCAAATCATACTCTTCATGGTCAACATCTTCATCTTCATTGCTGTGAACAACATCATTCATTACTGCATCTTCCTGGTCATCCACTACAACAGGCTTTGCTCCATTTGAAAAGGCTGATGGTTTGTCTTCTACAAGAGTATCCACGTCATTGGATGCCTCAGTGTCATCCACCCCAGGAGTAAAAGTGGGCAGTTCAGATGTATAACTGTCACCAGCTGGAACTTGGCACCCATTCAACCCATGGATTTGCTATATATTGAAGTCATCCTTCCTCTCCAAGCACAACTCGCTTTGAGCATCAAGCAAGAATATCTCTAGCCATATGAAGCAAGTCAAGGAGTAGATCAAGGATAGTGAAGGCAATTCGAAGGGTTAAATTTCTTTGTTACATATCTCTTGAAAGGGCTGAGTTTTTTCTGTAGTGTTTCTCTGTGCAAAGAAGCCAAATCTCTGTGGATCAAGGAGGCCAAATCAGCTTTGTGAAAGAGGCTGTATCTCTGTGGTTTGTCTCTGTGCTAAGAGGCCATATTTCTGAGGAACCAAGAGGCCAAAGTTCTGAGTGTATCCCTATGCTAGAAGGCAGAAAGTCCTGTGATATAATTCTGTGAAAGAAGGCCGAGAGCCTATGATTTGTATCCTGAGGTAGAGGGCCAAAACTCTGTGATTCATATATGTGGAAGAGGGCTGAAGGTCTGTGGTACATACCCAATACATGCACAGATTTGCAACAGATTTCAACAGATCTTCTAATACAAGTCACTAATCAACAGAAGATGCCACCAAGCTTCCTAGCAAAGTCGTCATCATCATCTTCTAGAAAGTCTTCATCTTCTTGCTCATCTTCATTCCTTTCCCACTCTTCATTGTCCTCATTCTCTGCATGTTCCAAATCATACTCTTCATGGTCAACATCTTCATCTTCATTGTTGTGAACAACATCATTCATTACTGCATCTTCCTGGTCATCCACTACAACAGGGTTTGCTCCATTTCAAAAGGCTGATGGTTTGTCTTCTACAAGAGTATCCACGTCATTGGATGCCTCAGTGTTATCCACCCCAGGAGTAAAAGTGGGCAGTTCAGATGTATAACTGTCACCAGCTGGAACTTGGCACCCATTCAACCCATGGATTCAATATATATTGAATTCATCCTTCCTCTCCAAGCACAACTCGCTTTGAGCATCAAGCAAGAATATCTCTAGCCATATGAAGCAAGTCAAGGAGCAGATCAAGGATAGTGAAGGCAAGTCGAAGGGTTAAATTTCTTTGTTACATATCTCTTGAAAGGGCTGAGTTTTTTATGTAGTGTTTCTCTGTGCAAAGAAGCCAAATCTCTATGGATCAAGGAGGCCAAATCAGCTCTGTGAAAGAGGTTGTATCTTGTGGTTTGTCTCTGTGCTAAGAGGCCATATTTCTGAGGAACCAGGAGGCCGAAGTTCTGAGTGTATCCCTGTGCTAGAAGGCAGAAAGTCCTGTGATATAATTCTGTGAAAGAAGGCCGAGAGCCTGTGATTTGTATCCTGAGGTAGAGGGCCAAAACTCTGTGATTCATATATGTGGAAGAGGGCTGAAGGTCTGTGGTACATACCTTTGCTAAAGGGGCCGAACTTCTGTTGGTTATCTCTGTGCAATAAGGGCAACACCTTCTATCTCTATGATTGCAATCAGGGCTGACTTGGACACTTGGTGGATGCTCTTGCTGGTCAGTTTATCCAGAGCTTTGACTTTGATATCTCTTGTTGAATTTGATTCTCTAAGGAAAGGATTGTTGGGTTTTTACCCCTACTGGGTTTTCCCAGGATAAACCTTTGTCTTGTTCTTGTGCATTGTGATATCTTATTTTCTTCTATTGTTAATGGTTAAATTTCTGAAATATAATTGCTTGATGAAGAAGTTGTAAATGCTAAGAGAAGACATAATCATCCGAAGTAATTATCAATTTTCAAAAATAAGTACTGGTCTACATTGTACTTGAAAAATCAACAGTTCTAGCATAAAAGTGCAGCAACATCACCCTTGTTAACCACAACCAGGTCGATAGAAGCAACATCAATTTTTTTAAAGAGCTAAGAAAGGTAAAACAGGGGTGGCAGGCACAAGGGGAGCGCAAGGTGGGGGAGGGTCAATCTTGCCTTTGAAGAAATCAAGAAGCAACTTATTCATGGGGATTAAACAAAAACACCAAAAACCAGGACAAAGCTTTCGCTTTAATGCAAGGGGTGATGGATTCTGTGGCAATAATTCATCATATGATCGATCACGCATAGCCACAAGAACCTCAGATCTGTGACAACTCCTTGGTGGATGAGATGACAATTGCGGCATGTACTCTCCAACCTGGGACAATAAGAATAAAAGAAGGACATTGCTATCTTCCATGAACTTTAAATTCACTCTCAACATGTAATGCATTACATTACAGTAGACAAGTGGAAAATCATATCAACAACCGTAGATGTTATATAATCGGCTTCATCTCTATGTACAACCTCATACCTATTGCTGCAGGGTGTAATTGAATTATACGTTGTCAAGATGACACAGCCTGAAGCACGTGGTATTAAGTCCAAAACAAGCTGGAACCCATCACCATTTGTATACCTTGCTATTTCATTTCGCCAACTGCAAAGCTCTAAAGTGGGTGTCATACATTTTGGCTTTGTACAGTTTTGGAAGTGGTCTGGAAACTGTCTCTTTCCACCAAGGACTAGAAGCTCATGCAGACTCAAGTTTGTGAAGATGGACATTACACATGAACATTGGACTTCATAGAAGTGAAAGTTACAACAAACGAAGCTCAAGAATGCCTCTCATTGTATGTGAGAAAATCGGAGGGCTGGCAAAAATACTGGGAGCAAAAAAATTCATTAGACACATAGGTGATTCAAAGGCAAACGAATAGAAGAAAGCCAAAGATATGAGGGAGACTACTCTTGCAAGTCTACATGTGACTATCTCCACAAGTCTGAGTAATGGGAGAATAGTTGACATGTTATCCACTTGGTACTACAATGGTCAAAGCATGGGTCAACCTGTGGGACTCATAACTTCCACATACAAATTCATTTTGGGTTTATCTTTTGATTGATAGAAAGCTCTCAATGAAATGAATGGTGTTAAAGATTGGGATCTTAATTCACAAAGTTCTCACCCATATAAAATAGTCGTTTAATACCCCAGACAAGCTCTAAAATTCTAGAGCAGCAAATCACCAAAATAGGATCTCCCCTAAAACAGGCCCTACAAGTCCATGGCTCCAATTTTCCACTCAAAAATTACCAAACCGAATGGAAAATTATGTAGTGATCTGATTTTAGATCAAACTTTGACATGTTTTAATGCACATGCACACATGCTCAAAATGACATATGGACTTTGGTCTACTTTCAAGAGAGGATTTATAAGGGATTCATGAACCCAATCATGGCATGTAGCCAATTGTTAGACTCGCATACAAGTCTAATATCGTTTGAGCCAACATCATGGATCTTCGAATTATGAGGTAAAGTGGGACAAGAGGTCAATTATGTTTACTTTAAAAGCTTTAAATTGATTTATGAGTTAGTTAATATGTAAGTCAAAGGAGTTCAACATAATCAAATCACCATTTTAATGTTATATAGCCAACATCCTTATTATTTCTTAACCCTTAGGATTATTTTATCACATTAAATCTAAGAGCTAGTGTTTAAAGGCTAAAGATGAAAAAGATAAAGATGTTTGAGAAAAGGTCGTTCTACACTTTCACATTTCGAAAATATAAGGAAGAATGAAGCATTTGGTTGAAGCCATACCTTACCTATGGAGTGGACAATCAAAGCATATAGTTGAGTGGTTAGTTGTTGGGGTACAGTTCGAACAAGTCTATAGTTTGTTCAACTGAGTTGATACAGTGATGTCTGGAAGTGACTTCTTATAGTTTTTGTCAAATCACAGAGAAGGAAGGTTTATCATTTCTTCAAACAATGTCATCACTTTTCATTCAACGATTTTGGTTGGGTTTTCTACCTTGATTCAATGTCATTCCTTTAGAAAAAACTAGATATTTTTCTGTGGATTAAAAACAAAGCTTGGAACAAGTTTATGTTTTCTTCTTTGACTATCTATGGCAATTTTAAACAAAGTGTAACAGGGATCTAAAGGACGGATTTCAATGCCATTTACCTAGTCCTATTCAATGGTCATCAATACTATTTACCAAGTCCTCTTTGCATCTCGACATAAACTACACAAATCAAATCTTGGCATTTTATAATAGTATCAAATAAAATAAGATAATTTATTAATGTCCATTGAATCAATGATAGCTAGTGGAAGCACAAAAGCAACTCATAACACTAAATTATGAAAGGAAAAAAAAAGGTGCAAAATCTACACAATAGTACTAACAAATAATACAAATTCAAAGCAAAGCCCATGTTGAACATAAAAAATGAATGTCAAGACACATCAAAGCTAGAAGCAAAATGAAAGGAGGAAGAAAAAGACTACCCTTCAATGGTGCTTGATATGTAGAATTGACCAGAGCAGAATAGCTTGAAACTGGCTATGACTATTTTATGTGAAGGCTGCGGTCCGTGTTTGTATTACACCACTGACCAGTTCAACTACAAACCTCTCCTAATGCAAAACATAACCATTGCTGCTAAAAAAAAATGTTACAAATACAACACAGGTATATACAATTGTTTTCTCTAAAATGCAAAATTGATTGCAACTTAAGCATTTGCTCTTTTGAAAGCCATTTTCCAAGTTTACATGAACGTTGAATTATCAAAATGTCCTCAAAGTCTCTCAACCTAACATTGTTTGATCAAACTGCCCTGAAAGTCTCAAGCTAACGGATTCTGCCGAGGTCTCTGTAAATATTTTTGTGCATATTTATATTATTAATGAAATTCCCTAGTACAATAAAAAATGTGCTAGATGCGTCTTCCAAAATCCATCCCAATATATACTTTAGCCAAGTGTACACCAATTACAATACTGTCCTTAGATCTACTCTACTTTCTCTGAAAACGATTGTTTCAACCTTTGAATAAGAAAATATTGCATCAATTCAACATACAGTTGTAGCAACGCCGCCACTTTCTGGAGCTCCCAAAAAATAGAATTGAACAGAGGCTTATAATTCCAAGTTATTCAGTGGATGATTGTCCCATTTTTAACAGAAATTATGACATTTACACAATAAAATAATGGATTATGTTTTTTTAATGATAAAATAATGAATCTTTTTAGTTGGCACATTTCGGCATAGAACTTCACAGAGCTGCATAAATTTTATTTGGAGATGTCATCTTCATTCAATTGGCCAGACAACCAACATACTATAATAATATAATTTATTTAGTAGAGGAATTGTAATAGATACTTCACAAACAACTTCAAATGCAACAATTTCTTTTACAGAACATGAAAAACCATAAATATCCCAATACTATATAGTATATACCCATTTCATATCCACCACAAATTAATAAATATATTAAAACAAACAAAAAAATACCTAGGTATCTTCAACTATGGAGACAACGAAATAATTAACCCATAGTGTTACTCGAATAGAAAAATACTTTCATGTAATTCAAATATTATTGAAATTTTGGAATGATCAGAAGCAACTGTAAAAATTTCCAAGACAAAATGTTCGCATTACAATGACAATATGAAAACTAAAAAACAATCATCTGCCAATTTTTTAATACTCAATGCCTTAAAATTCCACAGATTACAGGAGGAATCATCTACTGTTCACAGTTGCAGCTACAAAGTGTTATCGTCTTCATATAATTAAGAATATTTACCCAGTTCTACATTATTCAAATGCTAGTAGGTGCAAATGCCAATGAGGTAATTGATTCAAAGGCATGACTGATCCCTCTGCTGAGAAGCATAATATGCTCTAAAGTTAAGTTATGATATTTGCTTCTATAGGACCTAGATAATGCAAGGGCCACACAATTTCCACTGAAGCATCCACTTGGGTTAGCCTCTATGTTTTGGATGATTACACAATAGATAAAATTGGCTAGCACTTATCAAAAATTCCATCCAGCCAGATAGTCGATGCTCAATCCTACTTTATATTTTCTAAGCACAACCAAGAACTCCACAAGGATAACATGATCCCTATTTAGCAAATACACCGGCTGCCTGCTCAAATGGCTGGTACCTATAATCATAGCGCTGTATGGATAAAAACTGATGACTACGAGTTACGTTGGCTCTATACATTGATGACAGTTTCTTTAGCTTTGCCAACAATCATTGTACTCTAGTATAGACTAAATGGACACTGGAATTTCCATTATCCAGAAGATGGAATCTTACCCAAGGCATTCACAAAAGTTGTTGCCAACCCACAACTGGTTGAAAATAATCTCCATCATCATAACAAACTTTATGCCCATAATATGCACAAATGGTATCACATGATACATCTCCCAAACCAACGGAGTCCAACTAAAGTCTAATCCGAGATCCTCCATTCTCAACACTTTATACATAAAAAAAACTTGTCTGTAATGAGCCTCTCTTTGCCCTTTTTGGGGCAATTGCTAGTTATATTAAGTTACTTGAAAAATCGGTCTCCTACAATGTATTTTAGGTATCAGAGGAGGGAAATGGTTATTTCCATTGATTGAGGAATCATTTAGGCAATTTCAGTCTTGTAGAAAAGATTTGTGTTGGTTTAGCCTGGCCCCCAAACTTTTTCGTTGTCATCTAATTAATGAATGCAATAGGTTGACCATAACAAAATATCCATTTTCAGAATACACATTATCATCCACCCTTGCTTTCAACAATGCCCATTCACATGTCGCTATTCTTCCCCACTCTATGCCTTACGGCGTTTCCTTTGCAACATAAGGTGCAAATGCTAGTTCTAAAACATTTGTAATTCTAATATTTCGAAATCTTGTGATTCTACTATCTCTCAGATTCAGAAAACAACAATTAAAAGCAAAATATACCAAAAAATAACAAGAAATCTTAAAACAGTTACACTATGGCTAATGAAAGTTTTATATAATTTAAAAAACATTTTTTTTAAAAACAGCATGGAAGAATACTACGACTTCTACGACTGGCCGTTGCCCAACTTCCCCTCCCGGCAAACACGTGAGTCTGCTTGATTAATTCTGAGAAGCACGGTATATTTTATTTGTTAAACCCGTCACTCCACAACAAGATTGAGAATTTCATAATTTTAATTTTCACCAACCAGTCACTCCACAGTGAGAATTGCAGAGCTTTAATCTTTTCCAACCTGTCACTCCACAGCACGAGAAGCACTTTCACTTTTTATATTTTTTTCACAAATTTGATCTCTCAATTGATATTAAATCAATACTTAATAAATCTATACTGATATTTCAAAAACTTTGTAATTCTAAAACATTTGTAATGCTAATATTTCGAAATATGTGTGATTCTACTATCTCTCAGATTCAGAAAACAACAATTAAAAACAAAATATACCAGAAAATAACAAGAAATCTTAAAACAGTTACTCTACGGCTAATGAAAGTTTTATATAATTTAAAAAACATTTTTTTTAAAAACAGCATGGAAGAATACTACGACTACTACGACTGGCCGTTGCCCAACTTCCCCTCCCGGCAAACACGTGAGTCTGCTTGATTAATTCTGAGAAGCACGGCATATTTTATTTGTTAAACCCGTCACTCCACAACAAGATTGAGAATTTCATAATTTTAATTTTCACCAACCAGTCACTCCACAGTGAGAATTGCAGAGCTTTAATCTTTTCCAACCTGTCACTCCACAGCAGGAGAAGCATGTTCACTTTTTATATTTTTTTTCACATGGAATGGTGCAGTAGAATTACAGAACCCTATAAATTGAACTATATTGTATAAAGAAACACATGAGAGCAAAAGGCAGAGGAGTGGAGTCTGGCAGGAGAAAAAGAATTATACAGAAATCAGCTGATCTATCGGCCTGGTGGCGAATTTAACAAACAAAGAAACCAGCTGAACTCTCGGCCTGTAGAAGAAATGGCGGAACAGCATTTCAATATTGAATCTACGCAGGCTAATCCAACCCTACCGGACCCAGTAGACCACGATGTATCCAAGGACACAGCTCACCTTATAAGCAACGGTAAATAACTGTATCTAAATTTACTATTTTATAAGTATCATTATCTAATTTTAAGTTCAATGTAAAACTAACATCAAATTGGTGTACGAGATTTTTTATTTGTGGGACAAGAGATCCACTTTAGTTCAGTTATTTCACTGCTAAATCTATTAAGACATACATTTTCACATCAAATTGGTGTACTAGATTTTTTATGTGTGAGACAAGAGATCCACTTTAGCTTAGTTATTTCACTGCTAAATCTACTAAGACATGCATTTTCTATCTGTTAGTTTTTATGAGTGTCCAAAAATGCATTTTTATGTAGATTGCAGATTCTAAAAAAATCAATTTTTTGAAATAAAAATTAGATTTCAAAATATTCCTAGAATCTACCACCCAGATAAATTTAAAAACCATAAAAATAATCAATTTACAATAATCCCACCAGTATTCTCCACTTGAATTTGATTTTTGATACTATAGATTTGATAATTCTGGATTCCATATTTTACACTTCAACTGAAAGGAATTGAATATTGAGGTTGCTGCAGATGCATGGTACCAAGTAGGGTTTGCCCTGGTAACGGCATTGAATAGTGCATTTGTACTGGGATACTCCAGAATTATGATGGTTCCCTTGGGATGGATCGGAGGCACCGTCGGATCGATAGCGGCAGCCTCGATATCTCTTTATGCAAATCATCTTTTTGCACGACTCCATGAAACTGGAGGCAGACGACACATTCGATACCGAGACCTCGCCGGGCACATCTACGGTATGTATAGCATTTTAGTGCCGATAATTAGAGTATCGTAACTTGGGAAAAAATTAGAGTATCGTACTTTGAGAGAGTTACGGTAAGTGTCAAATTTGACTGGTAATACGACTTGAAATTCGAATACTTAGCTAAGCGTAAAAGTATGTTCCGTGGCTTACAGTCGACTGGAACTGTCGTTGTTTATTAATCATATGGGGGCTGTGTGTCCAGATTAACGGTAGACTGGAACTGTCGTTGTTTAGTAAATATATTGGGGTGTGTGGTCAGATTGTACGGTAGATTGAACTGTCGTTGTCGTTGTTTATTAATAGACTGGGGCGTTTGGGGATAGACTGCAAGTTTCTTTAGCTATCAAATTTTGAAAAACAAAATTATAAAATAATACTTAAAATATATTGAAAAATTGAATTAAATTTTATTAGTTATATTTTTCATTAATTAATAATAATTATATTAAAAATAATTGAATTTAGTTTAATTAGTTGATTTTTTGTATAAAGGTAACAGATTCAATTCTCTCAACACTCTCCTGTCAAGTTTCATAGTTGAATGATTCGGAAGTGATCTTTCGCTTTATAGCTAACCATAAGGAAGTGATCCTGTGCTTTATACCTGAATTACAAGGAAGTGATCCCTTCTAGTGAATCTGCTTAATAAAAATATTTTGTAGATATAACAGTCATTGATCTC
Organism: Pinus taeda; assembly: GCA_000404065.3. Taxonomy (NCBI): domain Eukaryota; kingdom Viridiplantae; phylum Streptophyta; class Pinopsida; order Pinales; family Pinaceae; genus Pinus; species Pinus taeda. Next base: position 44,434 of record APFE030642300.1, on the reverse strand, counting down.
ATCATCAACTACATTACAATGAAGTAAATATTTTAAAAATTAAAAGTAGAGATATACATTCAATTTTATAAAATGGACATTAGTGACTTTTGTTTGACATAGCCATGACAAGGACATGACCCGGTGAAATCCATTTTGAGGTTGTCAACTTTGCCTATATAAATCTTTTCTCTTCTCTTTTTTTTTGTTTTTTTAAATTTAATTTAGAGAAATTGATAACTTGTCATGATTAATTTAGAGGGATTGGTAATTTAAGAAATTTAAGATTTAGAAAAAAGTAGAGATGTTCTAAAATATACCCATAAAAAAATAAAGATCTTGTTCCTGAAAAGTTATCTACCTTTGAAACATTATCACAATAAATAAACGTGTTATTTTTGGGAATTAAATACAAGTGAAAAAGAAAAATCTCTACCCTAGTTAGAAAAATCTCTACCCAACCACCTAAACTATGAATGCATTGAAATTTTCCTTCAAAAGTTTTGGTTACTTTTAAACAACCCAAAACTTCAATTTTAAAAAAAAAAACAATCAAAGCACATGGAACTTTGTGGGAAGGTTGGCGAGGAGGAAATGAGACTATTTAAATGATAATTTTGAAGTATTTTTTTCTTTGAATTATTTAGGATAAACAATTACTTTTCAATGCTACAATAAGGGTTAATTGTCTTCATGAGTTTAAACATGCATTTTCTCTTAAAGATGGATATGTTCAACTTTAAAGTGACATAAGCCATGTACGCCTTCATAGGCTTTTGTAATCAAAATGTTGCTAAAAAGGTTCCCCTTCTTACAAAGAATATGGTATAAGGCACTAGTTTGATGTTTTACCCAATTATGGCCTTAAAATTAGAGTATAAGTAGTAATACTACAATATTAACATTTTGTTATTATCTTACTTTTTAATCTTAAAATAATTTCTTCTTGCACTTAAATTTAATAATATTTTATTAATATCAATACTCTACCTAAGTACACCCGCCATTATTTTCCAACGATCTAAAGACTTAGAATCTTTATACAGACACCCAAATCTCAGATGACTTTGATTAAAGTTTGCCGCAATCTATCTTAGGAAGTCTCTAGTATTACATTTTCTATATTCTATTTTTATATATTAAACACAGTCATATTTATGTTTTGAGTGGGGAAACAAGTTTTTATGAGCCATATAATTTAGGTTGTATTTATTTTAGTTTTAAGATAATAAATATAAAGTATTTTTATATTTGTTCATTTTTTTTAAGTGTTTTTTTTAAAGATAGTGTAATTTCAAATTTCATATTCATATAAGATAATAGAATGATAAAATTTCAAAGAGAAGTATTTTTTTTTCTTTTCTTATAACTAGAAATGTGTTTATTGATAATTAATAATTTTAATAAAACTTGTGAAAAAGCCAAACTCCTAGATATTATATAAATTGACTTCCTTTAAATTTTTAATTCCATACATAAAAGATGAACATTAATGATCATTTTGGATTTGATAATTATAGCCTTTGCCTTATGAATGTTTACTGACATACCCATTCTAACAAGGATAAGTGATAGGATTCTAACGAGGATAAATGATACCGGAAATCCTTTAAAATCCATAGTAGCTTCTCAGGGAAACTCGGAAATAAGTATAGTATTGTTAGTATAAAGGAGAAAGATAATCACTATTATATATAAAGTAGTGTAAATACAACTTGCATGTTTTAAATAAGTTTTTAACGTAAATGTAAAATAAGTAAGTGATCGAAAACAACCTTCTTTAACTACTAAATTAAAATTAATTTATTATCAACTCTCTATACTCTTAAACTTAAGATTAACATTGTTTTGTTTTGTAATATTGTTACTTCAATTCTCGCCTCAAGAGGAATCTTTAAGTCTTCTGATCAACTCTTCCAACATGAAAATAAACAATATTAACAACAAATTAGTAACGTTTTGATACCATGATTGGGGATGACGCACAGGCGAGGTTAGGCTTTGTGTAGACATCCTGATGACCTAACACATTAACCCAACAGCACAAATAGAAAATGAAGTTTTGCTTCGGTCATGCACTCCGAACAACCACAATAGTCAGTCTAGTGAAATTTGAATCCAACAACCATCCTAGAGTTGCCAATTAGATTGGCTGATCAAGGGTTCATGTGGTTCACCTGACTGCATCGCTCAAATGAAATTATCTGAACACATACTAAAAACTAATAACAACAACCATGTCCCTTTTAAAGCTTGCATTTGAACACATATTACAGAAGCCTAGGTAATGCGCTAGTCTAGCTGGCTATCGTAACAGCATCAAAACAACTATAGATGCACGTCGCTGCTTCCGGTGATAGCTTTATTTAGTTGTTCACCAGTGATAGCGAAAGGATGGTGCATATCCATCCTGACTACTTCCCTTTGGATTTTTCTAAATGTAGTTATCAAAAAGCTGGTACAGAATCGTCACCATGTTTTTTCTACCCAATCGAATCATTACTAAAGAATTACTTCATCCTTTTATCACAATGCTGAATGTTTGTTCTATGACGATCGATCTATATCGACGAAATGGAGGCTATGCATTATGTAGACGAAATGGAGGCTATGCATTATGTAGTTTTGTTTTGCCAGCACAATACATCATTAGAGGTAGGTAAGACCTATAAATTTGCTTGGAATGATTTCCTTGGGACTAATGATCTGTCATTAGGTATTTGAATAGTGCGATTCCATCCTTCAGCTGGTGGCAACCCTAGTCCACTAAACGGCATGACATAATTGCCATTACCATGATTGCTTCCTGTGAAATGACATGAAGGTCTGGAAGCTTTTGCATGGTTAAATAGGTGATGTTTGGTACGTAGACTCTCGAATGGTGCACCTATCATATTCCCCCTACCTGAACATTCCTGAATTTTCAAAATTTTATAGATCCATTGCGCTTTTTCTTTGGCATCCCCTACTCTATGATTAGCATGGTTTTTCCCTTAACCACAAGATAGCTATGGTAACTTCTGCGACCACTATTCATTCCATCAATATGTTGGAGTCCGGATTGACACATTTCTAGTATTAAGCACATGCTACTAAACACACTAGGAGTATTGAATTATCTTTCTACACTGTCATTAACTGAGAGTGTTGAATTATCCAATTCCCAACAATCTCCCCTCAATCTCCCCCAAAGCGAGCCACGTGTGTTTCTAACTGGAGACCTTTCGCTCTGATATCACTTCTTGGAGTCATAATTGCGGTTACACCAAAACCTGCCGGTGTTAGTAAACAGACACATAGCTTTGTTAAACACATGCCACGAAACACAAAAAAAACGTTGAATTATCCTTCTACACTGCCATTAACCAAGAGTATTAGATTATCCAATTCCAAACACAAACTTCTGACTAGGTATAATCTCTATTTAACGCAACACGCTATCCATTTTCTTTGCTATCTAATTCACCATTCAGGTCTTGGAGATATACATATACAAATATCTGAAATCTAATTCACCACTTAGGTCTTGGAGATATACATATACAAATATCTGAAACCTAGATCAAATTGGGAGCACAATGCTTAGTCTCAACAAATTGACAGCACGATTCTTAGTCTCATGAAGGTGCTGTATTCAACATTTTACTACCAAGGTTTTCGATTGAAGTCCATTACCTCCGCACCTCACTGTTTTAGTATGTTATTTCTACTGTTGTAATTCTTTGATGGATATGGTAGAAGCAATGGTGCGAGCTACAGTAGCTATAGTGATGGGATCGATGTAGAATTATTCAGCTCTAAAAAGATGATATTAATATGGAAGGCACTTATTAATATGATTAATCGTCATATAAAATTGGTTGAGAGTTGACATCTATAAAAATACCTATGCAGATGAGTGGACGAAGCAAGAATTTTCTAGTTTTCTGAATATATTTATATCTATA
>APFE030642300.1:11610-34397 GCA_000404065.3 Pinus taeda | reverse complement strand
AAATAAAAATTATAATTTTAAAATTAAAATACGTCTAAAATCATAATATTGACGTATTAACGTATGGTAAAATCATAATATTGACGTATTAACGTATGGTAAAATCATACTATTGACATGTTAACATATGTTATCATTTTTAAAGGGGAACGTTAAAATTAACTTATAAGGTGGACAGTTATTTTTGAAATTAAATTACAACTTGTTTTAACTAATGACCTTGGAAGCTAATACCATCGTGAAATTAAACTTCAAAATTCACCTACACATTGAAACATGTCCCTGTAATATCTTCTTTTTAATGCTTAATAAAATTTAAAATTATGGACTCTCGAAAGCTTAATCAATTTAATTTAAAAAATCAATGATAAAAGCAAAAATGACATAAAATATGGAAAAATAAAAATAAAATACATAGGAATATGTATGTTATGTGAGATTCTAAGAGAGTTTTAAAATGAATAAATGTTTGATGGAAATTTGTAAGAAACATCACATTAGAGAGTATATATTATAGGTAAAAATTATTTAAATTACATAGATAATGATTATTTAGTTTTATTTAAATCATTGAAAAACCAATTTATAGTACTATATTAATATATTATATTGTATATTTATTTATTAATAAAAATTAATTTTAAATTTATTTATATTTTTAAAATTAAAATTTATTATTTTTATTAATAATTAATAAATATAACTAAAAAAATTGAAATTGGAAAGTAATAAAATATTATTACAAAATAAAAAAAATAATAGTACAAAATATTAAACTGTTTGTAAAATTAAATTAATTATATATATATAAAGAAAATTTAAATTTTTTTTTTGGTAAGGTAAATGATTTCTATTTCTATTTCAAAATTTATTTTGGTTTGTGATTGAGTTGACGAAACCATATACAAATTTTCAATTGTTATAGTATCCCAAAAGCGATGTATGTCAATAAACTCATGATAATGAAAAAGATAACATTAAATTTCAGTTCTTTGGGCCTATTTCGAAACATAAAACTTGTATATTGGAACATAAAGAAGAGAAAACTAAAATTCTATGAAACCATTTGGGAGACATGTCATAATTTGTGGCTTCAATAGGAATGGGATTATTGTTACTTTCTGGAGTGTAGTTAGGATTAGGGGATGCCTAATTGGTTCTCCATGCACTCAAGCCTTTAATTCATTACTGTCATCTGCCTCTGCATCTGGTTTAGGGTCAGGAGGATGTCTTCTTTAATCTCATTTTTTTCAAAAAGAACTCTACCAAGAAGAAATTTTAGGCATCCATAAATGTCCATGATGTTCATGTATTAGTTGTAGCCACCTCTAGTGTGATTTCCATCAAGAACCCAGTTTCCATATTCGCTAGGACTTCAGTATATATAAGAGTGCATCTTTCATTTGGTAATTCACATTATGCTTGAATAATTTCCTCTTGAACTAGATAAGCGATGAGATCAATGTGTCAAGTTTTTCAACTCTTGGCCTCGACTTGTAGCCTAGATTTACCTATTCTAGTAATACACAACACCTCATTATGCTCGAGCTCATTGACGAGGCATGTTACTATTCAATTGAGAGAGCGGGTTAGAGATGTTCACCAAAAGCCACCTGAAGCTACTGGTGACATTTGCCATTATCTTGGAGGAGTAGACAAGTGTGGCATCAAATAAGACTTTGGTTGTGGAAGAATGAGAAAAGTATCTACCTCACTAGATAGGTTTTGCTTCTTGGTGGTCTTGAAGTGCCCAAATTAGTCATACTTTACACAAGCGTGAGACTTCAATGAAGAGAGATTTGGAGGAAGAAAAGAATTGGAGGAAGATCTGAGATAGACTTTGCCACCCTTTCAAGAAAACCAAGTTATGAACTAATAATATTTTCGACCTCCTATAAAAAAATCCATTCCCTAAAGCATGTTGAGGCCTCCCGGCATCACTTCCTATTGGAAGCATCTTGCTAAGGAGATCAATATCCTGTAGAAATATTTCCACTTCAATGTGTTCTCATTCTCACTGGATCTAACAAAAAAAAATTCCAAAATGAGTGTGGCTTAGAAAAATCTCCAAGTAAGTAAAAGGAAATAACTGGGTTGAGATATTTATATCCCATAATTTCTCTATAGATGGTATTAATATTACTGAGAGCCTTCAGGAAATATGTCATGAAGAGAAATTGTGGATGACCTTTCTCATTCTCGCAACTTGGGAAGAGGAGAATCCAAGTGACTAGATGTCTTAATGGGGTCATCCTGAAGGAAATGTCCTAGGGCTAAGACAAATATCATATAGAAAAAATGAGTTCCTTGCTTCATGCTGACAAAATTAATCTGCATGCCCACCCATAGCTTCCAATTATGGATGTACCTTGTATGAGATCATGAGGTGATATGCTTTCCTTGTAGCATGGTATGTATTCCCTTCAATTCCTTTTAGAAAACCATACCTTATACCAAATGCATTAACATCCCATGCACTCCAATATTATCTATCAATCATGCTGCATGTTGTAACCTAACATCATTCATTGAGATCTACATGGCGTGTAATAATGTTTTCACAAGATGTGTTGCCACAACCCTTCGACTTATGTGCTTGTAGAATAGTACCAACATGCACTTAATATTTGCACTTATTAAAAAAAAACTACAACTTAATATTTGCTTTAATATTAAGTTGTAGTTTTTTTTAATGATTGAATAAAATTATTTACACTTTTATTTAATAATACTAAAAAACAATTTTTTTTTGTCAGTCAAGATAATTGCATTAATTCTTCATAAAGAACCTGATTACAATCCAGATGATCAGATTTGTTAGCGAGGAGAGTTATACCAATACAAAGAAGAAGTTGCCACTTTTTACATGCATGCCATAGACAAAATAGCCAAACAACCAAAAACACGAGCATAACTAAAATACAACTAGTAGAAAGCATAAGTAGGGGAAGGAGGAACATGACTAACTAGCAGAGCCCTTGGAGTGCCACTGAATTTGTGAATATGAAAATTGATATGAGCCAATCTAGATTCAATGGCATTCAATTTCTCGCTAGAATGACATTGGCTATGAAGAATGGAGATTAATCTATATATGATGTCATCTTGGCTAAACTAAACATTATTGTTGAAGAAAATTATTTCATTATGATCCTTGTAGCATTGTTGGCGCATAACATCAAGGGTCTCTGAGACACCTTGCAACTGCTCTGCAACAGAGATGGTGGCTGATTGGTCCGCTTGGCCCAACGACTGGGCATGGGCTTGGGTGAATTCACCATTTACAATTTCCCCCTCGACCATGTCCTTGTTCATGCTTTCTGTACAATCTAATCTACCCCCATGCTGGCCTTGAGGGCCCACCTGTCTCCACACCCTCTCACATTGTCATTGCATAGCCAACTCTAAACCAAAGCACTAGAGTTTCCAAGAGCAACCCAGCCTTGAATTTTATTCATTATGCCCGATGCCTCCAACTGTTGAAGAAAATTCACTAGGTAGAAGGTCACAATGGCCATCCAAACACCCACTACACTAAGCCCGGAACCAAAAGACATTTTTTTTCGCAAAGGGGAAAACGACCTGATACATGAAAGAATAACCAACAAAAATTTATTGCTCCAACCACTAAAAACTAAATATTGAACTAGTGAAACAACCCTTGCCCCGCTGACCAAAGCCTAGATGAACCAAGGCCCAAGCAGGCCAGAGCCCGTAGACAATAGGGACCAAATAACTAAATTGCAAGTATAAGAAATAAACTCCGTTGGATTATACCTAACGGGCAAACGCGCATTTTCCAAATTCTTTTGTTTGGCACAGAGAAACCACCCCCAACTTCTTTCATCCCTATCTTCCCTCCAACATATAGCCTCATCTTCTCTCTCCCCAGAGTCACAAACCACCCAAGACTTCACGCACGTGGGAGAATCTCTACCAGTATGCGCACCCCTACCACTACCTCATAGGATTGCACTAACAAGCTCAACGAGCATGCACAAGTGAGACACCTGCACATATTCAAACCTAGTAATGTAACTCAACTTCCCTCCCATACCACGTCATTGGATGAATCCGCAAACACCATCCTACAGAAATATATCATGAAGTTTCTTCTATAAAGGTCTATCTTGACAAAGCCACTTGGCGAGGTTGTTCGACAGCCCATCTAATTGCATCATTTGTCTCGAATTCATGTCTTGAAACACCTATCATACCCTGTGCTCACCCACCATCAGGGGAAAAAAACATATTTAGTGATACCACTAAATTTTAATTTTTTATTCACTTGAAGCTTCCAATAAATTTTCAAATTCCCAAAATGTTTTTGAGTTTTAATTTTTTTTTCCAAACAAATATTTAAATTTAAGATATTTAATTAGAGAAAAATAAAGAAAATTAATTTAGAAAATGTAGAGAATATTTTTTATGCAATTAAGATAAGTATACCAAATATTTCAAATTCAAAAATCCAAAATTATTAAAATAAATTAAAAAATATAAATTAATTTTAAAATACATTTTTTAAATTTTAAAATTATGGAAAAATAAACCAATAAAAAAAACATAAAAACAAATATTAAATAACAAATAAATAAATAACATTTAAAAATATATAATTAATTTAAAAGATTAAACCTAATAATTGCAAAACGAAATTAAAAGACCATAATAAAATAAACAATTTTATATGTGCAAGGGATGGCGGGACAATTCACTGACCAAAAAACAACATAAGATAAATAACATTAAAAAAATATAATTAATTTAAAATATTAAACATATAATTTCAAAACAAGTCTAAAAATACAATTAATAAAATAAAACAATTTTATATATATATGAGGGATGGTAGGAAAATTCCTATATGTCAATGGACTCACTTCCGTGACTCACCTATAGTGACAGCATTAGAAAAGTATACCCATAAGTAAACAATGAATCCATAGATCAAAGGGAGAAGAAATGCTCTTCTCCCACCCCGTAGTGCTCCCTCCCTTTACAACTTGATTGTGATAGAAACAGTGGGTTGCAAACATGTCAATAACAACAGGTTACAAGGAATGAAGAATGGTGAAGATGTATGAAAATATGACTCTAATTTAATTTAATTTAATTTATTTTATATAAAAGTTTAAATATAAAGAAAGGTATTATTTGTAATGCCATATTATGATTTAAAAATTGATTTGAAATTGAATTGGCAGCATTCTTTCTATATTGGAGATTGATTTTATGGTTTATCTGTGTCATTTTACAATGTTTTAAAGTTATAATGGAAAAATGCTGTAAGTTTAACTTTTAAATTTTGAGAACAACATTTTTTTCAATTTGTGGGTTTATTTTGTTGTTTTTCAAGATAAAATAAGGATATTTAGGGGATAAAGTTCTTATGTTCAGACATTATTATTATTATATTAGTAACCGCACTGTGAAGAATATTATGGAAGAGTTTAAATATATGAAGATCATATCTTAAGTAGGATCAATTTTGAGTGTATTTGAAGAAATTGTATTGTTCCAAATCGCAAATGTTAAGTATCTTGCATGAGCTTAAATCCAAGGATATAGTTTTGAGCTTTTTCAAATTGCATGTTAAATAATATTAATTATGAAACTAATGCATATGAGGTTATTAGTAATTTTGTTACAACATCCCACCAAATCATTGATTAGAAGTTGAACTTCAAAGATGATTGGTTTGTTTTTTGAATGAGGTTTGCGGAAAGGGGATTCTAATTTTATTTCTATATTTTCTACTAGAGTTGCGACGTTAATTTAAATTAATATACCCATGCACAATTATTCAAGAATCAAATGCAAAACACCGAAGCAATGTCTAAGCCTTTTGATTGTCAAGAATACTCCTAAATTTCTGTTATGAGGTATTATGAGGTATTATTACAACATTTAGGGATATCGTTCCTGTAATGTTTCTAGAAAAGCTGTAAATATTTTTTTTACCAATATAAGAAAAACTGGATAATATTGTTATTTTTATTTTAGTGTTTGGTTAATAATATTGTTAATCTTGGAAGTTAGAGAATGATTGAATATAACAGATTGCAACTTCTCATAGAGAAGTGGGAAAATGGTAGTTGCCAGTAAAAAAAAAAAAAAAAAAAAAGGGAAAAACCCTAACTGTTTTCCCCTAACAGAAGAACAACACTCCAAGAAAAGGGGTGGGGGAAGGAGGAAAAACGGTGTTGTAGAAACAGACGGCAAGAGGAGGAAAAAGAATGCTAAGTCTGGTGATAACTAGATAGCATTAGCACTAAGTGTAGAAGTCTTGTTGAAGACCGTAGTCTTGCAAGAAAGCTTTGGGGGAGATTTGGTCTTGAAATAGAATCTCGTGGATGGGAGGCTGACAAGCTAAAGTGGTAAAGGTGACTGAAATTGTTGAGTTCTTCTGAACAGGAACACAGGTAAGCAGTAACTTTCAACATTTATTCTGTAAGGAAAGTGGTATGATTGTTTAATAGTGAGTGTTAAAGCGGGAATCCTTTCTTCAATTTTTGGAATTCGCTGTAAGCTCATTGTCAAATAGAATTATAAGAGTTCTGTAGTTTATATCCTATCAGAGAAAATTATTGTCTGTAGAATTATAAGAGTTTCTGTAATTTACGTTTTATCAGAGAAATTCATTGCCTATGGAATTATAAGAGCTTTGTAATTTTTATTCTACCAGAGAATTCAATGCCAGTAGAATTATGAAGGTTCATAATTTATATTTTATCAGAGATTGTAATGTCTGTAGAGCTATAAGGATTTATTCGTGGTTAACAGAAAACAAGGGCCTTGAATTTATGAAAGGAATGAAAGTTCCTTCCCTCGAGAAAATGTTAATGAGGAAGTTCTTTAGAAAATTAACTAGAGGACACCACACATTTAGTAACGTGAGACAAGCAATGTGAAGGACATAATGACCTGAACCGGTGGGTCCAGTCGGTCAGAATACCAACAAAGACAAAGGTGTTTGCGCAACAGACCTGCATAGATGGCATTGGTTATAGATAGTGACGAGGCCTTTCAAAGGGGCTTTTACAAAATACACATGCAAACCCAACATTAAGAGTAGATATAAACTTCATTTAAGGGTAACTAAGTAGATAGGAGCCTGCAGGACTTTAAGAACTCAGGGAAATCAAACCTATGTCATCTAAGAAAACAAAAAAAAGAATTGACATGGAAATCCTGTAGCATGCGAGTGTAGCAAGGCAAAAGGAAAGTCTCTGTTAACAAGCACAAACCTAGGAAAACTCTTCCTCCGAGAATTCGAGGTCCTAATGATAACTAAAAATTAGTGTTCCCGCTCACGCCGACTCTTGTATTACAAGAGATTTGACCCTACCAAGAATTTTCACTTGCGTAAGAGAGTAATAAAAAGCAAGAGCCCAAGACAACGAACTGATGCAGTCATTCTATCTAAATGTACATTTATCTAAAAATACATTTGACTGAATAATTCCATATAAAAATTGCGCAAATAATGGGAATGATAATAATCCAGGTGGAGTAAAACATTTCACAATAAAACATTTCCACAATAATTGTATTATAGAACATGAACAAAAAATATAGCACAATGAACATAAAACGAGTAGTGCCATGTATCACTGAAACTTAACCAATGTATTAAATATATTACCAAGTCTGGAAAGAGCAAAGTAGAACGAACACTTAGACATGGGCCAAGATAAATACATCCGCCAAAAAGGTCGACAATTCTTTAACAGTAACTAAAAATCCTTTGTTCTTAGTTACAGAATAAGATGGACAAGTCCCGAGTAAAATCCGGTTGACACATAGGTTAATATAAAACCCTAGCCTTCAAGACCCTCGAACTGACTTGAGAAATGAGCTTCATTCTCAGTTGTTCTAAGAGAAAGACCCCCACCGGGCATTAAAGAGCTAAGAGGACCTGTCATGGTAAAGCCTTATTAAACCAGGCAAAAGCTAGAACTCGCTTTTTTTGGAAGGAACCTAAGTTGGAACTTCAAACAGAAATCGAGGAACAATACCCTCTTGGCTAAACAGGAAAGGTAACAGGCAGAGAGCCATGAACTTACCCAGATCCCATTGAACTTCCATGACAGGCAGGAAAGCTACTTCACCTTTGAACACCGTGGAGAACTGCGTATCCATCTCCTCCGAATCTGCAAAAAGAAAACGTACCAGAAGTAACCTAAATCTAGTGTTGAGGAAACAAATTTGACATAGCAAAGTAGCCAAGGATAAAATAATACCTGTAACATGAATGTAGAAATGATGGACATGAAAACCCTCAACTGCTCCTGAGACCATTCAAGTGCTCTGTGCTCAAACCCTTCGGGCCTAGCAACCTGCAAGTGGAAAGTCAGAGCATAGCGCCAAGGGAGGGGAGTGCAAATGGGACGTGTGACCCAACAAGATGGATGGATAAACCTCCTGGGCAAAACACAGCGATTGGATTTGGAGCCTCACAATCTCCATTTTCGACATGTGGAATGATTCTGAGATGTCCTGATACGGCTGCCAGGCCACCCAAATGGTAGAGCAGAATATTAAATTCTGGATTGACTAGTGGCAACTAAGTTTTAGAGTGCGAGCTAGGTCACCCCAGCTTGGAATGACTATCCATTAAATGAGTCGGACAGAGAACTGACACTATCACGGTTATCAATAGCCTTGTGGTACAGTAGGATATACATGTTCTGCAGAAATTGCGCATATACGGAAACTGTGCATATACGGGAGATGTGTGCATATACGGAAATTGAAGATATACGGAAGATATGCACATATATTCCGTATATCCCTAACTTTTCTGTATGTGCATATCTTCTGTATATGCATGTCATTTATGTGTCTGCATCGTATATGCACAAATTCCATATACAGAAATTGCGCATATATGGAAACTATGCATATATGGAAATTGCGCATATACGGAAGATATGCGCATGTCTTCTGTATATCCCTAACTTTCCTGTATGTGCATATCTTCCGTATATGCACGTCGTTCATGTATCTGCATCGTAGATGCACAAATTCCATATACAGAAATTGCGCATATACGAAAATTGTGCATATACGAACGATATGCGCATATACGGAAGATATGCGCATATCTTCCGTATATCCCTAACTTTCCTATATGTGCATATCTTCTGTATATGCATGTCGTTTATGTATCTACATCGTATATGCGTAAATTCAATATACAGAAATTGCGCATATACGAAAACTGTGCACATACGGAAAATATGCGCATATATGGAAATTGCGCATATACGAAAGATATGCGCATGTCTTCTGTATATCCCTAACTTTCCTATATATGCATATCTTCCGTATATGCATGTCGTTCATGTATCTGCATCGTAGATGTGCAAATTCCATATACAGAAATTGCGCATATACGGAAACTGTGCATATACGGAAATTGGGCATATACAGAAGACACCTAACTTTCCTATATGTGCATATCTTCTGTATATGCACGTCGTTTATTTATTTGCATCTTATATGCACAAATTCAATATACAAAAATTGCGCATATACGGAAACTATGCATATACGGAAATTGTACATATGCAGGAGATATGCGCATGTCTTCCGTATATCCCTAACTTTCCTGTATGTGCATATCTTCCATATATGCAAGTCGTTCATGTATCTGCATCGTAGATGCGCAAATTCCATATATAAAAATTGCGCATATACGGAAATTGTGCATATACGGAAGAAATGCACATATACGGAAATTGGGCATATACGGAATATATGCGCATATCTTTCGTATATCCCTAACTTTTCTGTATGTGCATATCTTCCATATATGCACATCGTTTATCTATCTGCATTGTATATGCGCAAATTCAATATACAGAAATTGCGCATATATGGAAACTGTACATATATGGAAGATATGCGCATATACGGAAATTGCGCATATACAGAAGATATGCACATTTCTTCTGTATATCCCTAACTTTCTTGTATGTGCATATCTTCTGTATATGCACATCGTTCATGTATCTGCATCGTAGATGCGCAAATTCCATATACAGAAATTGCGCATATACGGAAACTGTGCATATATGAAAGGTATGCGCATATACGGAAATTGGATATATACGGAAGATATGCGCATATCTTCCGTATATCTCTAACTTTCTTGTATGTGCATATCTTCCGTATACGCACGTCGTTTATGTATCTGCATCGTATATGCGCAAATTCAATATATAGAAAGTGCGTATATATGGAAACTGTGCATATACGGAAACTGCGCATATACGGAAGATATGCGCATGTCTTCCGTATATCTCTAACTTTCTTGTATATGCACATCGTTCATGTATCTGCATCGCAGATGCGCAGATTTCATATACAGAAATTGCGCATATGCGGAAATTGTGCATGTACGGAAGATATGCGCATATCTTTCGTACATGCACAATTTCCGCATATGCGCAATTTCTGTATATCGAATCTGCGCATCTGCGATGCAGATACATGAACGACGTGCATATACAGAAGATATGCACATACAAGAAAGTTAGGGATATAAGGAAGATATGCACATATCTTCCGTATATGCCCAATTTCTTTATATGCGCAATTTCTGTATCTTGAATTTGCGTATCTACGATGCGGATACATGAACGACGTGCATATATGGAAGATATGCACAGACAAGAAAGTTAGGGATATACGGAAGATATGAGCATATTTTCCGTATATGCCCAATTTCCGTATATGCGCATATTCTCAGTATATGCACAATTTTCGTATATGCACAATTTCTGTATATGGAATTTCCACGTATACGATGCAGATACATAAACAAAGATATGTACAAATTCCATATATAGAAATTGCGCATATACGGAAACTGTGCATATACAGAAGATGTGCACATATACGGAAATTGGGCATATACGGAAGATATGTGCATATCTTCCGTAGATCCCTAACCTTCCTGTATGTGCATATCTTCTGTATATGCACGTCGTTCATGTATCTGCATCACAGATGTGCAAATTCCACATACAGAAATTGCACATATGCGAAAATTGGGCATATATGGAAGATATGCGCATATCTTCCATATATGCACAGTTTCCGTATATGCGCAATTTCTGTATATGGAATTTGCGCATCTGCGATGCAGATACATGAACAACGTGCATATACAAAAGATATGCACATACAGGAAAGTTAGGAATATACGGAAGATATATACATAACTTCCGTATATGCCCACATCTTCTGTATATGCACAGTTTCCATATATGCGCAATTTTTGTATATGGAATTTGCGCATATATGATGTAGATACATAAATGACATGCATATACGGAAGATATGCACATACATGAAATTTAGGGATATACGGAAGATATGCACATATCTTCTGTATATGCCCAATTTCCGTATATGCGCATATCTTCTGTATATGCACAGTTTCCGTATATGCGCAATTTCTGTATGTGGAATTTGCACATCTACGATGCAGATACATTAACAACGTGCATATACGAAAGATATGCACATACAGGAAAGTTAGGGATATACGGAGGACATGCGCATATCTTCCGTATATGCGCAACTTCCATATATACACATATCTTCCGTATATGCACAGTTTCCGTATATGCACAATTTCTGTATATTGAATTTGCGCAAATACGATGCATATACATAAACGACGTGCATATACGGAAGATATACACATACATGAAAGTTAAGGATATATGGAGGATATGCGTATATCTTCCGTATATGCGCACATCTTCCGTATATGCATAGTTTCTGTATATGGAATTTGCGCATCTGCGATGCAGATACATGAACGACGTGCATATACGGAAGATATGCACATACAGGAAAGTTAGGCATATACGGAATATATGTGCATATCTTCCGTATATGCCCAATTTCCGTATATGCGCACATCTTCTGTATATGCACAGTTTTCGTATATGCGCAATTTCTGTATATGGAATTTGTACATATCTTCGTTTATATATCTGCATCATATACGCGCAAATTCCATATACAAAAATTGCGCATATACGGAAATTTTGCATAAACGGAAGATATGCCCATATACGAAAATTGAGGATATCTTCTGTATATGCCCAATTTCTATATATGCGCATATCTTCCGTATATGCACGTCGTTCATCTATCTGCATCACAGATGCGCAAATTCCATATACAGAAATTGTGCATATACGGAAACTGTGCATATACGGAAGATATGTGCATGTCTTCCATATATCCTTAACTTTCCTGTATGTGCATATATTCCATATATGCACGTCGTTCATGTATCCACATTGCAGATGCGCAAATTCCATATGCAGAAATTGCGCATATACGGAAACTGTGCATGTACGGAAGATATGCGCATATCTTCCGTACATGTACAGTTTCCGTATATGCGCAATTTCTATATATGGAATTTGCGCATCTGCGATGCAGATACATGAACGACGTGCATATATGGAAGATATGCAGATATGGATATCTTCCATATATGCACAGTTTCCGTATATGCGCGATTTCTATATATGGAATTTGCACATCTGCGATGCGGATACATGAACGACGTGCATATACGGAAGATATGCACATACAGAAAAGTTAGGGATATACGAAAGACATGCGCATATCTTCTGTATATGCGCAATTTCCATATATGTGCATATCTTCCGTATATGCGCATATTTTCCATATATGCGCAATTTCTGTATATTGAATTTGTGCATATACGATGCAGATACATAAATGACGTGCATATATGGAAGATATGCACATACAAGAAAGTTAGGGATATACAGAAGATATGCGCATATCTTTTGTATATGCCCAATTTTTGTATATGTGCATATCTTCCGTATATGCATAGTTTCCGTATATTCTGTATATGGAATTTGCGCATGTACGATGCAGATACATGAATGACGTACATATATGGAAGATATGCACATACAAAAAAGTTAGGGATATACGGAATTCATGCGCATATATTCCGTATCTGCGCAATTTCCATATATGCGCATATCTTCCGCATATGCCCAGTTTCCGTATATGCACAGTTTCCGTATATGCGCAATTTCTGTATATGGAATTTTCACATCTATGATGCAGATACATGAACGACGTGCATATATAGAAGATATGCACATACATGAAAGTTAGGGATATACGGAAGACATGCGCATATCTTCCGTATATGCGCATATCTTCTGTATATGCAGAGTTTCCGTATATGCGCAATTTCTATATATTGAATTTGCGCATATACAATGCAGATACATAAGCGAAGATATGTACAAATTCCATATATAGAAATTGCGCATATACGGAAACTGTGCTTATACGGAAAATGTGCGCATATACAGAAATTGGGCATATACGAAAGGTATGCACATATCTTCTGCATATCTCTAACTTTCTCGTATGTCCATATCTCCCGTATATGCACGACGTTTATGTATCTGCGTCGTAGATTTGCAAATTCCATATACATAAATTGCGCATATACGGAAACTATCCATATACGTAATATATGACGCATATCTTGCGTATATGCACAGTTTCCGTATATATGGCGCATATCTTGCATATATGCACAGTTTTCGTATATGCGCAATTTCTGTATATGGAATTTGCGCATCTACGACGCAGATACATAAACGACGTGTATATATGGAAGATATACATATACAGGAAAGTTATGGATATACGGAAGATATCCGCACATCTTCCATATATGCCCAATTTCTGTATATGCGCACATCTTCTGTATACGCACAGTTTCTGTATATGCGCAATTTCTGTACATGGAATTTGCGCATATATGATACATATACATGAACGAAGATATGTACAAATTCCAGATACAGAAATTGCGCATATACGAAAATTGTGCATATACAAAAGATATGCGCATATCTTCCGTATATGCACAATTTCCATATATGCGCAATTCCTTTATATGGAACTTGCACGTATACGATGCAGATACATGAACAACGTGCATATATGGAAGATATACACATACAGGGTAGTTAGGGATATACGGAAGACATGCGCTATACGATGCAGATACATGAACAACGTGCATATACGGAAGATATACACATACAGGATAGTTAGGGATATACGGAAGACATGCGCATATCTTCCGTATATGCGTAGATCTTCCGTATATGCACAATTTTTGTATATGCGCAATTCCTGTATATGGAATTTATGCGTATATGATACAGATACATGAACGACGTGCATATATGGAAGATATGCACATATAGGAAAGTTAGGGATATACAGAAGACATGCGCATATCTTCTGTATACGCGTAATTTCTGTATATGCGCATATCTTCTGTATATGCAGAATTTCCTTATATACGCAATATCTGTATATGGAATTTGTGCATTTACGATGCAGATACATAGACGAAGATATTTACAAATTTCATATACAGAAATTGTGCATATACAGAAATTTTGCATATACGAAAGATATGCGCATATACAGAAGATATGTGCATATCTTCCGTATATCCCTAACTTTCCCGAATGTGCACGTCATTTATGTATTTGCATCGTAGATACGCAAATTCTATATACAGAAAGTGCGCAAATACGGAAATTGTGCATATACGGAAGATATGCGCATATCTTCCATATATGCACAATTTCCGTATATGCGCAATTTCTGTATATGGAATTTGCGTGTATCTTCGTTCATATATCTACATCGCATATGCGTAAATTCCATATGCAGAAACTGCGCATATACAGAAATTTTGCATATACGGAAGATATGCACATATACGGAAATTGCGCATATACGGAAGATATGTGCATATCTTCCATATATCCCTAACTTTCCTGTATGTGCATATCTTCCGTATATGCATGTCGTTTTTGTAATTTGAAATTATTTTAAAAATTGGCATTTTGAAAACCAATATCACTACTTTGGAAATCCAAATTTACACTTCAAAACAGCTAATATTAACATTTAAAATAAAAACTCTTAATGTTTTAGTTTAGATTTTACTTATTATTTCAAATTTAATAAAATTAAAGTTTTAAATTAATAAATATTTTTGAAATCAAAATTCACAACTTCATAATTAAATTTTTGAAATTAATAAATATTTTTAAATCAAAATTCACAACTTCATAATTACCATGGACACTTTTGGAATTGAAAAACTTATTTTTGAAAGTGAAATTCACTATTTTTTAATTTAAATTAACAACTTTGAAATCAAAATTTATATTTTTGAAACAAAACATGACACTTAACGCTTTAGAAAACAAAATTCGCAGTTTGGAGGTTTGAAATTAATGAAATTCACATTTTTGGATTCCAAATACATACTTCTATCCATCGATATTTCCACTCTTAAAAATCGACATTTCACTTTAGAATATTAACCATTTCAAAATTTAAATTTACAACTTTTAACTTCATACTTCCTTACTATTTCAATTGTAATTTTATTTTGGTAATCTTAATATTCCCTCTTCTCCAATCACACCCTTAACCCCATAAAACAAAAAAAATCAATAAAGGTTAAAGAGGTTAAATAACAAGTACATGTTTATTAAATGGGTTGATTCTCACATGTAAAATCTATGGAATATGAACATAAACTATAAACTATAATTCATATGTAAAGAAATAAATGAATATTCTAAGGTTGAGGATGTGAAAATATATTTAAGCTTTCATATTTTTTTTGATATATATTTTGTTTATACTTGAGAGTCGTTATTGTATGGTAGCTTATGATAAAAATATCTACAGTTACAAATTTGTTAAGATACTTGGTAAGAATATTTTTAAAGTGATATTGGATTGTAATGTGTGGTTATTGTTTTTTTATCTAGTATTAAGTTTGAAAGGCATCTGTATTTTTAAACAGATTAATCTTGAGGTCTGAGGTATAAGTCTTAAGATTACATTTTAAACATCAAATAAGATATAAATATAAAAGTAACTTAACTTATAAACTTGATAATTTGTAAATAATAAAAGAAAAATCCGTTACAACTATTCATAAAAAGTAATGTAACATTGATAGAATATAACATCGCATCCACATAAGGATTTAAAATTCAATGAAGATGTTGTCATAAACACAAGTATAAATTTATGTATTTTTATTCAAAATAGGTCCAACTATGCATGTTTCCTTTTTACAAAATAGAACTTCATTTCCAACATAAATAATGGAATCTCATGCCCATAAATGACATAATGGAAAAACAACATCATGATCGATCTAAAGTATGGGTCTATAAGTCACCCTCGTCCCTCTTGGCACTCCTAGGTGGATTTCCAAATTGATATGTCTGCAAAAAATTACAATAATCAATTAGTTGTAAAAATTGAAAGGCATATAATCAATTTCATTAATTCATGATGATATTTTGATCAAATACTCATTCTCACTGTGAGTATTTGAGGCAATGGAGAAGACAACCCTTCCTGGGTAGATGGCGGAGCACTTGGTGACAGATATAGGCATGGTTCAGGGGTGCTGGATAAAGGCATGGTGGATGTGAAATAGGGAAAAGGTAGTGGGTGTGGGCGACGATACACCCCCACCAGTTTTACGATAGTGGAAATCACTGTAGGCCAGGGGAATTAACCTAGGGGGGAAATTGGAATGTTAAGGGTGGACGATTGAAAAAATGAGAATGGTGGATGACTGAAGGATAGGGGTGAGCATTGGGAAGGTATTACAGAGGTGGTTATAGGCATCGAAGAATTTATGGAGGAAAAAGGTGGTGGGTTTGGGCGATGATACATCCTAATTGGTTCAACAATAGGGGGGAGCACCCTTGGGGAGGATATTGGGGTGTTAATGGCTGAAGTAGTGTTCTCAATGCTAGATCTTTTTTCAATAGCATGTTCATCAAATAAACAAATTCGACAATTTGGAATGTTGTGAGATGTGGGTCCCTCAGCTGTAACAATAAAATAATTCATATAGTCATGCAAATGTGTTGAACATGCTAATATATCACATTTAACGTAAAACAATGCATAGCATGAAATTTCCATACCAATATTGGGTATAATAGAATCTTGCATTATCTCAGGCGCGTGGTCCACATTTCTTTGTTTTTGAGAAGATGACTCCAATTGTTCATCCATTCTTTTTTTCCTTGCATGAACTCGTCCAACACTTTGAAATTGTAGTTTATCTGTCCCTGATTTTGACTTGCGACCACATCGCCTCTTTTTATTTGCTAGACTCAAGAAACTATGTTTTCTCTTGGTAGTGATCTTGGATGGTGTTATAGTATTGAAAAACATTTTTTTGTATTCTTGACATGCTTTGTCTACCAAGTTGTTCAACGCATATGCCTGTTCCAAATTTGTAGGTATTATGGATCTCAATTTCTCAAGAGTTGATGAGTTAACACGTTTCATCTCATCATGTTTAGAGAATGCATTATCTTGTCATACATTGGTCGATTCAACATTGTATGAGAAATTCTCTAAATTATCAATGCTTGTTTCATTATGATAATTCAAATTGGGAGGAGAATCAAAGCATGGCGAAATCTCTGTTTGGATTTCTGGGCCCAATATAGGTGTTTCATTCAAATCAAATAAAATTGTAGGCCTTTCTGTCTTGGGATCAGTGACACCAAGTGCTACATTTTCACCCAAAATAGTGTTACTCACTAACATCTCAACTTTCAATACATGTTTACAGATATTTCCATTCAGGGCCCAATTGCAATTGCATAAGTGTAGATTAGAACCCTTATATATGACATTGTGCCAAATGTCACGAGTATCCTTATTTTGGCTACGAACCCAATAGTCATTACTCTTTTCATCAAGCACACAACCTTCATTTGGGATTTTCTTAGCTCTACACTTGGATGAATTCAATTGTTCCTGTATTTTTCTGGGTCGTACAAAACCAACTTCTTTTAAACAGTGCATATGGTTGTAAAATAATACAACCTTTGTCAACAAAACATAGATTAACCAATCAACCCTTCTATGGCATGCATTGTTCTTCTCACATAGGTACCTTTCCTTGATATACCGATGGTAAGATTCAATGGCATTGTTCGTATCTTGATTTGAATGTGGAAAATTTCTGTATGCTTTTGCCCACATATATGTAGAAAGAAATTTATTAGTTATATATTAATAAGTATACATATGAAATGAAAAATAGAGTCATTAAAACCACCAATAAGAAGCTTACATATTTTGTTGTTGGCTAACCAAGTATTTCTAAAATATTCCAAAAATCTTTTTTGTTCACTGAATTCTTCAAATAATCTTTCAACTTTTTTTCTCACAGATTCATCATCTTTACACATGTGCATGATTTCTCCTAAACCACGAAAAATGCGTATTTGGTTTTCCCTCCCTTGGACCTTGTTTCCAACATTTTTCAACCATGGACGACGAACATGCCACACACATAATAATACTTTGCACTTGATTGAAGACCTGCAATAACATAATTTTTAGAGAGATTATACATTAACAATATTTTTTTATGCCTCTTATAAAAATAATAAACACATCACCAAAATGCTTCAATTTCGGCAGTAGCATCATCTGTGATGAAGGTAAGAACATGCCAATCTGGTCGCTCTTTGTTTCCAATTGCAAGTAGGGCCAACATCCATTTAGAAAGATCAGCTATAGTATTGTGTGATGATATCACCCAAGCTATTGGAATCCCATTGTGATGTTCATCGAAAACCATTAAGGTGTAAAGTTGATACTGCATTACAAAAAATGTGCATAATTATATTTATATAAGATACATGCATTAATATGAGGTTAAATAAATGAATCGAATTTAGGATAAATATGTACTCCCTGTACTTATTTGTACTAATGGTTGAATCCATTGAGATAATATTATTGTGAGAGTATTTCAGCATCATTGAACACATCCACTTTGTTTGTATGCCTATGATAAAAGGGATATTTTCAACAAGATTTGTTTTTGGTAGAATAAAAAACTCTCTGGGTTTTCCTTATACCAGCACTCTACACTCTTTGGATCACTTTGATCTTTAACATACTCTAGCCTTATGATATCATTGTAAATGTTACTTATATCTTTTTTTGTCATGTATGTATCTCGAGGTATCCCCGTATATAACTCACCAGATCCATCCTTCACATCAGAGATGAACTTGTCCCATATCATTGTAACATTAAAACCTCTTTTAACAAAATGTTGGACTCTAGATCGCATATCCCAACTTAAATGTGGTGCATAATTGAATCTCATGGACCTACCGATTGCATCTGTCCCATGACAAATAACACTGGATTTATCAATATGTCTACATGCATTTATATTATTGCAGCATCATCTGGTGTCATCGCACTAAGAAATGACATTGGAAACCAACTTTAATACTTTCATGTCGATTGCGGTTTGTCTTTAGATCTGATGATGCACTCCTAATTCTCCTTGTCAACTGTGGACCATATGAACACCAATAATTGTACGTAAAAAAATTACTACAAATTAGATATAATATTTCTGCATATTGAAAAAATTATACGTATCTTGAAAAGGCATATAGAGACTCACACACTGTACTCCAAGAATGTTGAGTAGTTGGTGTGTTTGATATCCTCTATTTTGTTACTTCGATGATTCTTAAGAAGAAATTGAGTGGGTGCATTTTCATTTGATTCCTCTCCACTTATGAAATCATCAAGTCGACAATATGGAATAACTGCAACTTGGTCCCCCTCAATCTCTGTCCATGTTAAGTCTTCTACTGAAAATTGTATCATATCTTACGGGTCTTCAACTTCCAACTCGTTAATCCTCTCCCACTTATTCGTTCTTAAAATACTTGTACAAATTTCATTGAGAATAATTTAGTTTGAGTAAATATTATGGTCTTGATCAATGCATAGTGTACTAAGCATGGAAGTCTCATTTTTTAGTAAATATTTTATACTTTTCACGTAAACCACTTTGGGATTAGGTAATATTCAGGGGATCTTACATTACATTGTACGATAACTAAGATCATAATAAATTGGGTCATTAATAAGCTTAATATCTTTGACAAATTTAGATTAACCCATGTATGACATATGAATTCTTTCTGGAGGTGGGGCCACAATGTTATTGTCAAGGGGCGACTTGTGATGAGTCGCTGAGCTAGAATGGGTCAAAGGGAACTACCTAACACTGACACATAAGATGGTGCGCTAATGGGTCCCTTCAAATAGGGATGAAAGGGAGAGACATAAAACCTGTCCCCAACAAACCCCCCAATATAAAGAGTAAAACCACTAAAACATTTTGTGAATTAAGGCAAGAGGAAATCCCCTTTATTAAATCTTCTTTGAGAAAAAAAATACATGGTGGTGGTGACTTAGTAATGTTATAGAGTAGGATAGGGACTTGACTAGGATATAATAGGATCAACTAGGTCAAAAAGACAAGACTCACCAAACCACACCTCATTTTGCAATCTAGTTCCTCTAGCTAGAAGGCCAAAGCCTATAACCATCGTCCTTGAAGAATAAAGGGTGGCATTGATTTGCATATATATTGATCAAAGAGTTTTTGAAGGAGGACCTTACTTCTATGCAACAGCTAGACTCTACATGCGGCCATGGATGATGAATTTTGTTCCATAACGTGAAACTTTTACTTCAGTATCGGTCTGGGTAAGGCTCTATTCTCTACCTCTTGATTACTGGAAAAATGAATCATTAGCCGCTATCGACAATAAATTAGGTCGTTTTTTTAAAGCTTATGAAGGCACAAGAAAAGAAAAATATACTTCCCTTGCCAAAATATGTGTGGAAATGGATTTATCGGGAGCTCTACCGGATGAGGTGATCTTGGAAGTTTTTGATGAAGAAAGGGTGCAAATAGCAGATTATGAGCACATTCCGTTCATATGTCGCAGATGTCATGAACATGGACACCTTTTCAGAGATTGTCCACTCAGTAAAGTAGTAAGAAAGAGCAAAAATAACACAATGAAGGAAACATACAGCTTTCAGAAAGTGGTGAATTGTGGAAATGGCGGAAAAAGAGGACAAAAACAACATCAAGATGAAGGTCAACAAATCAATCAGAACAAATTACAAGTGCTTGAGGAAGATGAAGATATCTCAAAAGAAGATCAAGCAATGGAAGGAAGTCCTGTGGACAAGGAACCTGAAGAAAACCGGGAAAACACACAGGACATCGATTATCAGAGGGAAGCCATAATGAGTGATGCATAATTGGAGATGGATCAGGAAATGGCTCAAAATGAGATGGACCTGGAGGATCATGAACTACAAGAAATTCTTGATAAATAAAACCTAGATCTGGAAGGGTTTTTGATACAGGGAACCATGGGAGGAGTAGATTCGTTACCACAAGAAGAACTCAATAAAATACAATAGTTGTTTCTATGGAAATCATAGGTTGGCCGCTAAAATACCTGGAGTCAGTCAGATGAACATCATTGTTCATTGGCGTGAGCGCAGTGGATACCATAGTTCCTTAATTAATGGAGATCCTCTCTTCTTTTCTGGGATCTAGGTTCAGGCAAGAAAGTTGAGAAGGAATGGAAGCAATCCTTGTTTTACCGGCAACTAGAATCTTTACATTTTTGGGCCTCGTAGAGTAAAACCGCTTCCTTGGATGTTTTTGGATGTTCGCATCGCTCTAAAGTGGGAAATGTTTTTAGAAATTTTGCAGCGATCCCATCCAACATCCTACACGTGGCAGAGAGAGGGTTTGGAAAACCACCCTCCATCGCACACTAATGTCTGGTTCGCTTGTTTGGTGCGATATTATGCTCTTCTGTTGGATTTCTCTATGTGGATCAATGTTCAAGATTGTTTGTATCAAAGGGACTCTGTCGGGGACTGAATTGTGGGAGATCTCGCGGGCTACCGAGGGCAGGTGGAAATTTTGGGTTATTTTGAATTCGGGTCCAGATTCACTGTTATCTTCCATGCATGTTGAGCCTTGAGGTTGGAATTGGTGGATTTCGAGAGATTCACATGCGCGAAGTTTATTCCACCATTCAGACTCGAAATCCGTTTTGTATGGTTTCTATTATTTCATCGGGTCCATTTTTGGAATCTAAGAATATGCCTTTTTTGGCTCTGATTTGCATCTCATCCTTCAGAACTTTGCAAACGGATTGGCCGGTTTAGGCTTTTGTTTGTATTTTGAAGGTCTCACAATTAAATTTGTGGGCCCGTGGCCTGGATGTTAAGCTTTTGGCTTGGTACCCAAGCCCTGAGTGGATAGTTGACTTTATGTCCCTTAGGTCTCTTTGGGTAGTTGTATTATATGTAATTTGTTTCTTTGTTTCTAATGAATAGAAGGTACGGATCTTGCTTCAGCAAAAAAAAAAATTTAAGTTAGTCGTCCCCATAATATCATTGCTCGCCCTAGCTTACATACTCAATATTAAACAATGAACCAACTTAACATAAGTTGATGCGCCCCGCATCTTTGCTTTATTAGAAGCATAAGTTAGAGGCTTATTTAGCCTAATAACACCCCTCTTTTTTAATTAAGTAGATTATGGAGAGTCCTTTACCAGATCTCAAGGTATGTGGTTACAAATGATAATGAGTCATTGAGAAAGGTAACTCGTTTTTTCGTTTTTTACATAAGTAGATTGGAGAGGTCTTCACCATGAGATGTCATGGTATTGAAAGTTGAGAGTGAATTTTTCAAAAAGTAATATTAAGTTTAAGTTATTGTGAAACAATATATAAATTATTGT
>APFE030642297.1:169713-188858 GCA_000404065.3 Pinus taeda | reverse complement strand
AAAGGCGCAATATTTATCTTAAAAAACTCATCTTGGGTTAATTCTAGAGTTTTCTAGAAGTATTTGTTACGTGGATTATTCGCTCCAAGTGGTTCATGCATCCCATCATAGGAGGAACTAATCCCTTGTTGAGAGGAGCTATCCCTTTGAAGGAGGACTCTATCCCTTTGAAGGAGGAGCCGGTAACTAATCTCCATTGCACTATAAATTGAGGCATTGGGTCAGTGGCCAGAGAGGTTAGAAGCTGAACTTTTGAGGATAAATGCTAGTGAAATCAAGACTTCCTATTTGAGCTTAAGAGGAGAGATCACATACCTTTTTGGCCCCATTAGGGAGTGAGTGAAGCTTGTCAAAGTAGAGGAGACTTCTTGTTGGACCCTGGAAGGAGCTTGTACAGCATCAAGGCAAAGGTTGTAAGGTTCTTTTCTTTTGAATTAATACAATCAAGCTCATTTTTCTCAACAAGTATCTTATGCTATTTGTTTCATGGACTCCTTGACTTTCATTTTAAATATGTTTTATAATATTGGATATTCAGGTGCTATTTAATTGTTTGCCTTGTTTGTGCTTGCAGGTTTGCGACAAAGGAACTTACTTGGATCAAAGGAGCGAAGGCATCTCTGAACTTGCGTTGGACATGAGGTAGGCCTTAAACACATTTATTTGCCATTATTTATAAAGCACATTTAGAGAAAGATAGTGTCTGGTTGGTTTGTTTGTCATTAGGTCTTCATTAGATTCTAGGAAGGTCTGTCTTGTCCGCAAGATCGACTAATTCCGTGTGACACAAAGACCAGGGCAAAACCACATAAGGGGGAAAACCCAAATCATTTCTTCTTCTTATTAGATATTCAATTAATGCTAAGCTCAGATACATAATCCAATATTACATCCATAAACTAGTCAAAGTTGAACCTTTGAATTCCAATACAACCAAGTGAAATCTAGTCAAATGAGAGAGAGAGAACAATCAACATTGGTAAAAGATCACAGTTTGCAACAGAGGGCTGAATTTCGATCTATGGAAGACAATCAAACCTTAGTCAATGAAACCTGTAATTTTTGGTCAAATGAGAGAGATTTGACCCGCATTCAACCTCAGTCAACATGCCCATACATAAATGAAAATGTGGCCAAACACAATCAAATGATTCTTGGAATATTCAGCCTCTCAAAATAGACAACATACTTGATCCAAGAAAAAGTAATCATGCATGTCAACATAGGTCAAACATATCAGAAAGTCAATTTTCAGCCAAACATAAAAGTCTTCCTTCTCCTTCATATGTGTGATGTGTTTCTGTAATTTTCAGATCGAACTTGTGTGTGGATGATGGATGTAAAATGACAGTCAATGATGCTCTATTTATATATGATGGAGGAGGTGGATTTTCACATTGTGGGGCCAACTTGATGGTCATGAGGCTGACTTGGTCAACCTTGTAATTATGACATTTGTCCATTATTTTTCCAATGAAATTCTAACCGAAGCTGCCATTTTCAACATATACCACGTGTCAGAGGGACCAGAATTATGGTGAATAATGGATGCTAATGATGTAACTGTGTCACTAATACTAACCAGGATTACAGTGATGACGCACCATACGTCAGCAGTGTCGACCAAAATTATGGTACCTAGATAATGCTATATATTTATATCATAGATTAAAGATGTTGTCAAGGATTATAGTAATCATATGATGTTGATGTTAATTATAAATGATGAGCCTTTTTCTTAGAGAAATTTGTCAAATATAGAACATTTGGATATTCATTATGAATACCTCCCTAGCTGAGAGGGAGTGTTGAATTTTGTAGCTATGGTCAGCCTTCAGAATTAATAATTTATCCCTTGATGTATATATGAATATAAGACATGTTCTTCGTGTCAGCTTTAAAAGAGAAATTTTGAATTTTGAAATTTAAATTATTTTTTCCTCCAAAATATAAAGTTGGCCCTCCATAAGTTGAGGTTGGACTACCCCTATAGAAAAACAACTTGGGATCATCCAATCACTATATATATGCACATTCGATCGCATCAACTGGAAATCAATTCAGACCAAATGAGGCAGGGAATTCAAACTATCTAACGTAGATATTTTGAACCATTTGAGGCAGAGAATAAGATGAGTCTGAGGTAGAGTAAGGATAAATCGAAGGAAAATTGTTTGGGCATGGAAGAAGGCCAAACTTCGGCCCTAGCATATCAGACCCCACCGATATCATTGGGCAACAATTTGACTTGTCTAGAAGGGAGTTTGACCATGTGTGACCAAGGCTACGTTTCTAGTCAACTTTAATTTATGTTTAACTTAATGTGTCTTTGTTGAACTTAAACATTTCTCTAAGAAAAGGGTTGTTGGGTTTTTCCCACATGTGGGTTTTCCTAGGGTAAATTCTTGTGTTTTTTGTTTCATTGCCTCTTTATGATCCTTCTAGAGTTTTGTTTCTATTTTTCATATCTTCTATGTAATTACTTTATGATGAATGTGAATGCAAGAAAAAATTGACCTAAGAAATCATAAGAAGTAATTATCAGTTTAGAAGACACAAAAAAACAACAGTGTCTTGTGCCAAATGTGTGTTTGAAATATTATTTCAATGTTCTCTATTTTTGCATAATTTTAATTTGCATGCATAACTATTAACAGTAATCTACAAATCTATAAATCTGAAAAGAGATAAAATTGCAATAGTGTAGATTATTGATCTTTATGTATAATTTTATCATATATGTTGTGACTAAATACCCAGTGGAATATCCATGATAGTTTATAGATCAATTATGCTTCTAAATGTCCTTATGCAAGAGTAAATGATAGTTACGATGAAGTAAAATTCAAATATAACGATCATAATACAAGACAAAATATTGAAAAAACAAATCTTGTACTCTAAAGAAGATAGTGATTGTGAAAGTAATAAAGCATGTCTAATGATGAAAGAGGAGAGATTAGTATTCATAGCCACGAGTGATCAAAATATTGAATAAGAGATTGAAGCAAATTTATATTTTGAAGGAGAACTCATATGTGCCTTAGAAGAAATAAGAACTCTAAGGAAAAAGGTGTATCAACTAGAACAACAACTACAATAATATAAGGATAAAAAATGTGATGCAAATTCTATCATCCTTCTAAAAGTTGAATTGGAAAGAAACCTGGATAAGTTTGAAAGTGCTACTAAATTAGGGAGTCATTGTAATCCTTTCAAGGGATCTACAAACAACAATGGAATAGGAGACAAGGATCAACAAAGAGATGAATCCTCTCAAAGGCATAACAACTTCAAAAGAAATGCTTCATCAAGACAATCCCTCCCATTCAAGTATCAAAATACATTTTTTGTCATTGTTTTTCATGTACAAGATTTGGACATAAAACAAGGGATTGGAGGATCTATGCCAAGAATGATAATGTCATAAATAAAGCTATTATGATAATTCTAGGAAAAAATATATGGGAAATCAAATCGAAAGTTACAACAATAGACAATTTGAACCATTTTTGCCATTATTCAAGTTCAAGACAGAATGGTACAAATGTCAGAATGTTGGGCATATAGCTTGTGACAGTAGATTTGACATAAGATGTTTTTCTAAACAACATGAGCAAAAAGGTCTCTCTGCAGATAGAAGAATGATCACCAAGGTATGTAGAAGAAAATATGAAGAGCCAGAGATAGATCTTAACACTTAGATATAATTTGTTGGTGAAGGATCCTTCAAGTATATGCAATTTTGAGACAAGACGAAACTTGAAAATTAAAATTTTGCAAGATTGAGTACTCTAAAATAGGTAATGGAAATGGTATGGAAAATAGAAATAAGAAGTTAAATATTGAGATGAAATTTGAAGATGTAAGAAAAGATTGTGTGCATTATGATGCATGCATTGTTCTTGATGGCAACTCACTTGTAATAGAACAAGTATATAGTAACTAGATGAATCCATAGGTCAGTTCAGAGGAGACAGAATGATGGGTCAAATGTTTACAGATTAGAATCAGAATTTTGATACGGGGAGATTACTAGCATTATGAATTAGGATTTTTCCTTGATGACAACCTATTTGATGAAATGGAATCCTACTTGATAAGTTGTCTCTTGATATACTTGTTAAAGGTATAAACAGGATGTGTTTGTAGATGTGACAAAATGCATGGGACTTTATAGGAATGATAAAGTTGGAACTTCAAAAACTATATGTGGGTTTTGTTAAGCCAAGTCGCGTATACACGTGAGTTCAGTGAAGAAAAGTAGCGTATGGATTATGTACCATGGTATTCTAAATACCAAGGGTCCTTACCATGGTATTGGCCCATAGTAATGAGTGCGACAAATAATATTGATCCCATCAAAGAATACCATTTGCATAACTATGGTTTTGACCCGTGGTATTGAAAAACGCTAAAACTATATAAGGTGATGAAGATTAAAGTGTGTGGGGTGTACAAGGGATGGAAGTATTATTAAGATTTAGATGAAAAGAAAATGTGCATGTTCTGGGTTTTTTATGCTTTGCTTGATCTAAACTAAGTATGCACCTGAGAGTTTGATGATGGATGAGATCCAATAGATCTGAAATAATTATGCACAAATGAATACAATGATGGATCAAGATCATGAGACCTGAAATAACTTTTCATTGTATGATTTGCTCATGGATTGACTAGATCTAAGTAGTGATGCATGTTTTTATCTCTGAATATTATGATCTGGGTCATTCTGAAGTTCTGAAAAGCAATGCAATTTTAGGTCAAAATTTTCAGATCTATACGCTGGTTGGTCTCGGGAAAAGCATGTATACACGCAGGTTGGATTCTACAAAGTAGAATATACAAATTAAGGGTTTCTTTTCATAAATGACTGATCAATATGATTAGTACTGCTACTTATTTGCTATTTGTCAATGATGTCCTCATGATTGATCTTGGTTAAGTATAATGTTTGAAGTAGATCTGATTGGATGTTGAAGCTAAATGTGGTTATGAATAGTGTTAATATTACTTGATGATTGTGATTGAAGATCAGAAATAGTTCCATGATTGGTTCAGAATGTTGCAGTAGATCTGAGTATGGTTCAAGATTCTTTTCAGAAATGCAGTAGTCAAGTTTTCAATATTTTAAGATCTGTACGTGGGTTTCTTTACTTAAAAGCACATATGCATGTGTGTTTCCTTAAGTGAAGAAGTGTATGCATTTTGGTATTTGAAAGATCAAGACTGAAGTTGATTATGTGTGTTGATGCAATATTCTGGGTTTAGTTTTGTGTACTGGTTACCGTGATTTGACTGTTCTAGTTGATTAGTTTAATTTTGATTAAGTGTCGGTAGATTGGGTTTTGAGTGAATGGTTGATTCAGTTATATCATAAATTGATGATTGGGTGATTCAGTTGTGTCAAAGTTTTCAGTGATTAATTGATTCAGTTGTGACATAAGTTTCAATGATTGGTTGATTTAGAAATTTATGATTGAGTTTTAGTTATGTCAGAGATTGATGATTGGGTTTTAGTGATTGATTGACTCAGATGTGTTGGAGCTAAATGACAGTGTTACAGTGATGAGTTACAGTTTGATTTTTTATATTGAGCTTAAGTGTTGATAATGGGTCCAGTCTGAAAATTTGATGAAATGTGGGCTACAAGTTATGATGTGTTGAAGCAGGTGGATCCATTGTGAAAATTCATGAAACATGGCCCATGGATGTTGCTAAGGGTTGGAGCCTTTAGTGAGGAATTTGAAGCTTCCTGCGAGTAGTAGCTGGTGATCAAATCAAGGGGTTGGAGCTCCCTTCCAGTAGCAGTTGGAGAATGAGTGAAGGTTGTAGCCTTCTGCAGGTTGGTGCCTGTGTACTGGTACAAGTTTACACCAATACAAGAACTAGGGGGTTGTAGCTTCCTTCTAGTAGAATCTGGAGAACGAACAAAGGTTGTAGCCTTCTTAAGGTGGGTGCTTGCATACTGGTATAAGTCTACACTAGTACAAGATTATAAAATTCTTTTTCTTTATATTAAAAGAATACAGAGACAACAACAACAGGTGGTTTTTTTTCTGCATTGGGTTTCCACCTTAAATCCTGGTGGTCATGTGTGATGGTTTATTTTGTTCTTACAACACATGGTTATTATTTATCTAATGTTTAACCAAGTAATGATGCATTGGCTGAAGACAAAAAAATGATGAGTTAACTAATTCACAAGTTTACTGGATGTACGTTGGTTGTATTAATAACAGTCGTGTACACACGCAAGTTCCTTTCAGTAAAGTCGTGTATACAAATCAAAAAATGAAATGTAAAAATTTATTGATTTGAAAATACTAATTCATCCCCCACTCTAAGTATTTTCCCAACAATTGGTATCAGAGCAGGTCCTTTGGTAGAAGCTTGATCGCTTGAAGGATATGCGTGGAGATAATGGGAAAGAAGCAAAAGCAGAAATCACCTCAAAAGAAGAAGACATCTCAAATAAATAGTGAAAGTGTTAGAGATGATTGGCTATTAGGTGGAATAAAATATTCGGATTCAGAATCACCTTAGAATGAAGATGAACAAGAAAAAGAATTATCAGGTATTGATTTTTGGTCCTCTAGTGATACCTTTCTCTGTTCATGGAATATTGAAGATAATGAATGTCACAATGAAACAACTGAATTTTCTCTTATGGGTGAAAGTGAAAGAAATCTAATAGAGGTAGAAGTTAAAAGGCTCATAGATAAAATTAGAGATCAATAAGATCTATTTGATAAAATGGAATGTACCTACAAAGAAGAGGTTACTGGGTTAAAAACTCAGTTGGAGGGAGGAAACAAAATAAGGAAGCAGTACAAGGAAAAGTAAGAACAATGTCAAAGGCTGCAGGATGAAGTAACAACATTGAGAAATCAAGTGAATGAAATTGATACAACAACCAATGAACTTAAAGAAAGAAGCAATTACTGTGAAGGTCTTGAAGTTGAGGTCATCTTTCTAAAAGAAGATCTTGAAAAATAAAATAAGTAGAATGAAGAACTACTTTGTTGGGATGGGGTCCCATGGGTCAGTTTTTGGGATTAAAATAACCCAAGTTTTGATACAATTTTGTAATTAATGTAAAGTCTCCGCAATTTGTGGATGCGGAGTGCATAGATAATTAGGATTCAAAGGGGGGTTTCCCCTTGTTTTATGTAAAGTTTGAGTCGGTTTTGAGACCCACCCATGGTCTGTAGACCATGGCATTGTATGGAAAAGGCTATAAATAGGTGCGCCTTAGAGAGTCTAAGGCATGTTTTGCAAGAGATAGATAAGCAATGGGTAGATAGAAGTGAAGTGATAGCGAGAAGAAGTGGGTTAGATAGAAGAGAAAAGGATTTGTAGATGAGTGCGCAGAGGCCTAGGTAGAGTCCGCAGCTGAGTGTATGGACTGCTACAACTGTGTGCATAGGGCAGTTTTGAGTCTGTAATCTTGAATTGAAGATCAATAAAGACAAATTCCGAAGAATTCTTACGTATTTTTGTCTACTTTTTTTTATGATATATGTTGTTAATGAATGATGTGTTTTATGGAATATTGGTTAAATGTTGCACGATTATCCTGAATAACTGTTAATGATGTATGCAATACATGTTTAAGTACTTTTGCGCATACTCTAATGCATTCTCTGATGTTTACTAATAACTTAAGTAAATCTGCGTGAACCCTAATTTAGGACTGTTCCCTAATGCACGTAAGAAGATAGATTGACTATTAAAGGTTCACAAAGACCGACTGTCGACCTTCGTGAAGGTCTAAAGGCCATTTTGATGGAGTTGCAGCAATGTCCCCTAAGAGGGTATCGATCTGTGCAAAGGAAGATCTAAGGTGCTGGAAGACATCACACTAGTCTCTGGATGCAGAAACTTGGTTCTTGCATCCCCCCATATTGCTTTGGGTGAGATTTCATCCTGCGCTACGTAGGTTGTTGTCGAAAGGGTTACTAGTGTAGGATTGTTTGGTTGGTGCAACTAGCTCTGAACCCAGGTTAGGAACCCCTAAGCCATCAAATGGTTCCATTGTGGGACTAGGATCTACTTGAAAGAGATGTGTGATGTCACATCATCGGAATCTCACCAAGAAAGAGATTGAAAATTGGTTGGCTTGGAAGATTCACGAGTTCACATTACAGGAAGAAAGGAATCCATGCCCGTCGAACGAAGAGTGGTTGAATAGGTATC
Source organism: Pinus taeda (assembly GCA_000404065.3). Taxonomy (NCBI): domain Eukaryota; kingdom Viridiplantae; phylum Streptophyta; class Pinopsida; order Pinales; family Pinaceae; genus Pinus; species Pinus taeda. The sequence continues at coordinate 180,659 of APFE030642297.1, read as the reverse complement.
TGTATACGGAGATACACGATATCTTCTTCTGCACCTTCCCAATTGATTTGTATGAGTGATTGGCTAAATTGATAGATAGTCAAGGAAGATGGAAGCTCGATAATCTGATAGTTTGGACTCCATAATTAGTGTGATGGTTAGAAGCCTCTGAAAACAAGATCACGCGGGCTGTCAATCACTGGCTTGATCGAATTATAGGAGGATTTGTTACAAGATTTGTAGTTGATACCTCAATCAACTATAGCAAATATTTTTCAAAGGAATGTGAGGTAAGTATTTAAGAGCATTGAATACTTGTATTAAAATGTTGTTATGTGTGAAAATGGTTATGCCATTGCCTTGATGTTTGGAGCTACGCAAAGAGGAATACTCTTTAGAGATCGAGAAAGATCAGGTCCAGAGTATAATTTGTTAGTCGAACCTCCCTGAAGTGGTGACGAATGAGCAGTGTAGGCTTCACCGCGAGTGCTGTCCAGCTAATAACACAAAGTTTTGTGGGAACACGTCATCCATCCAATCTGCCTCTACCTCCACCTCCATCGCATACACCTTCGCCCACACCTCCACCTCCACCACCAACATTCAACATGGCAAACACAATGAAGCTGCCGATTTTCAAGGCCATCGGGAGTGAAGATACAGAGTAGTTTTGGTTTGTTGCGAATTATGTATGGACAATGCAATAGATTAATGATGAAAATATAAATAAGGCACAATTGGTTACCACTTTGTAGGATCACATGCTAACTTGTTATATTAAGTATTGTTATGATAATCCTCTTGCATTGCTAGCATAAACTAAGGTAGCTTTAAACAAGGGTTTTAGTAAGCCTAAGTCTGACTCACTATCAGTAATTGGATTAAAGGAAATCATGATGATGGTTGATGAGACACCTTGGGAATTAGATCAAAGATTGAAGTGTCAGATTTGAGAAGCTAACATGTAGCCCACCGATAGTCGGCATCGTGAATGGTTTATAGCTTCACTTCTGCCCCGCCTGAGAATTGCTCTGTCACAAAAAAAGATAGTAACACAGGTAGAAGCCTTGGAAATCACGATGAGGTTGCACGCAATGCCTATTCATGATGCAACCTTGGGGGTACAATAGATCCACTCTTAGTTTTTGAGCTTACACTTAGAACTGCAGAGCTTGAAGAAAGACAAGGAGACTAAACCTAAGGTGCATGCGGAAGTCTGGTGTCTGAAGTGCAAGACCCAGGGGCACGATAAAGACCATTGTCCTATATACTTGAATTATATCATAGGAGGGGCACCAATTCCCTTAAAGCCGGAAGCTCTAGCAAGGTTGAGCATGGGGGTTGAGCTATGGTGTGCTATTTGTCAGGTTGCTAGACAACATGCAACAAATAATTGTCATTTACTTCAAATGTTCATCCAGACGCCCCAACAATTGTTCTATAAATTTTACAAATCCATGGGCCACGATGAGCGCCACTGCCACAGTTATGAGATGATGATGGAAAGAACACCTACATACGAGATGCAAGAAGAAACTTGGCCTCCAGAGCAGGGTGCCGAAGGAGCGGGCGAAGGTTATCAGGGAAAAGGACAAGCTTGAGGAGGAGGACCTGGTAGAGGCCGTGGTTAGATCATTTGCTACAACTACAGACAACCAGGGCATTACGTGCGGGAGTGTTAGAATCATACACACTCGTCATGTCAATACTACAACCATTTTGACCATACTATAGAAGAATGCCCAGTGTTGATAGCAAAAATGCAAGAGAAGAAAGCGTAGCTTCAACAACCTACGTGAAACTTACAGATGATGAGAGCTGAGCCCCATGAGGAGGATCAAAGCATGAATATAGTGCTAAGAAGTGGAATAATGATTAGCGATGATAAAGGTAAACAACCTGAAGAGGATAGATGGGTCTGCAAGGCCCCAAAGAAGGAATTTGGGTTTGATCTAAATCATGCCATGGAAACATTTATGGAAGCCAATAAAATCTTTCCTGAGGTGATCCAGGTGGATCTTCAGATACAATGGCATGGAAAAGCTCAAAATTAAAAGTGGCAGAAAAGAAAGTATCTTGACATCAGATCGAAGTGCTCATTACCCTGATTCCAATGGTGTGAATGACACTCCAATCCGAGTCTAGATGATGAAGTTATCACGAAAAGAGTTTTCCTTTGCTCCTTTGAAAAAGGAGGCATTTCTCCTAAAAATGGACTTAAAGCCTATAAAAGGCAAATCACAATCGAAGGAGTCAAGAGGTAGACTTAACGCGGGTGCAGTAGAACCCTTGATCAATGATCTCCGACTAAATCACAATCAGGGGTAAGAAATCAATGATATCAGGATGGAGCGGTCGGAAACAGGCAGAGCTAACCTGTGAGTGTGATCGGCAATCAGAGTGATCGTCTGATCGGTGATTAGCAGAACCAAAAACTAGAACCTCGGGCTGTTGTATAAGTGGGATTCCAATGCGATCGACCGACACTGATATCAGCGATTACTGATTAGCGGGTGGCAATCCCCGCTAAGGGGACTATTGACAGAGCGATGTGCCGATTGCGATATAGGGGCCAGACCCGATGGGTCTATAAGCCTGATTTAAGGAAATTTGAAGTCCAGGATTTCAGTTTTTACGATGTTTTTTATGCATTATCTCTTTTTGAGCGGAAAAGAACTATTTTGGGGTTTTTGTTGAATGACTTCTATTATAAACAAAGCCAACCCCCAATTTAAGCGCGCTTGTAACAAATCCATGACTATAAAACCTCGATGATTGGGAAAAGTGCAGGGAGAGAGGATTTTGGCATGCAGTTCGAGGCAACAATTTGTAGGAGGGGTGATTGGTCATTTTGTCTGAATTGGGAAAACTTTATATGGTTTCTGACCTTCTCGATGCCACGAATGCAGTGGTGCCACCCATTTTTCCATCTGAGTTCTCCATTGACGCAACACTTTTCTAGAATGGAGGTATAAGCCTCCTTTTATGTAACTAATGATTGTATTCTCTTCTTTTCATGCCATTTAATGAATGAAAGCCTCCACATTGATCAACCAGGGCTCGGAGATGTAGTCTGAGTTGGACGAACTCCATTATCAAGTCTTGTTGTCTTCCTTTCATTCTTTATGTATTTCTTCTTCTTTCTTGTGTGCACATTAAATTTATATGTTAAGCTGCAATTTCTACATGTGATTCTTTTCATGCATCTATAAGCAAAATACTCTTGGATCATGAGGCATATACCTCAGGAAGCTAGGAAAAGGTGCAAGAAATCAACGTGTCTGCAGAGGTTGATCCCTCTGTGCTTACTATGTTTTTGGATACCTACATAAAATTGTTGCGTGATAGCTAAGCTGTGGAAGGTCTGCATGAATTAATAAACAAATGCACCAGCAAAGAGAAGGTCCCTGATGGACACTGATTGGTTATAAAAATTGGCAAAGATAAGGCACGAACAGTGCGCGAGATGAGGCTCATCGCATAGATAGGTGATTATGAGATGGACCACGTCATCTTGGACTTGGAGTTCAATGTGAACGTTTTTCCAAAACAAACATGGGAAATAATGGGGAGACCTGCACTGCAGTGGTCTCTGATTCAGCTCAGAATGGTGAACCAATAGAAAATCATCCCGATGGGACGATCATATGGACTAACTGTTGATATAGAAGGTGTGAGTGCGATGGCCAACTTTGAGGTTATTGAGATCGTTTATGACAGTAATCCATACCCTGCGCTCCTGGGAGTTAACTCGGTCATTGATATGAATGGGACCATCAATCTGAAGAAGAGGATAATGTCATTTGAAAGGAAATCGCTTTGTGTTGTAGTACCATTGGACCCTATAGAAGGGGCACGCTATACTGAACCAGTCCGTGATTATGAGGAAAGTGAGGATGAACTGGATCAAATCTACAAAATAACAACGTGACACCAGGAATGAATCAATTCGACAACAGATGGGAGAATTGCATGGGATCGAGAGAGTTCTTGAACCTCTGATTCACACGAAGAGTTGGAGCATTGGCAGAATTGCTTGCATGAAGTATCTACACTACGATGCAATATGATGACAAAGTCTCTGTGTTGTGTTTCGTCGGAGGTAAGGAAACTACCCTATTATGATGGTTTAACTAATGTAGATAAGTTTATGGATGCATTTGAGCGCGAAGTCCTTGAAGATCACCACTTCCAAGCATTATACTTGGCCCTGCGTGCTAAGCTTGCACGACGGTGGGGTATATTATCACTAAGATGTTTTCCCTAGAAGTTATCAAAAGAAGGAATAATCCAAGGTAACCACAAACCAAATCTTTTAGACTTAGGTTCTAGCCAACCTAAGTCTAAAGAGGGCTTTCTCTTTATAATTTAACTTTGTTTTTTATTAGATTTTAGGCTAGTTCTTAGTGTTCATGAGGATTTTGATTTTGATTGAAAGTTGGGTGGTGGAATTCTTGGAATAGATGGATAGAGCTAGGATTTTAAGCCATTGGGATATGGAGTCAATAAAAGGATAGCTTAACTAGACCAGATCATTAAAGGGATTGTTTATAGGTCAAGATAGCAAAGCAAAGGAAAATTTTCAATGGGCTGATGGATGGAATGATTCTAATTAGGGTTAAAGGGCAACAAATAATCCTTAGACAAGGATTAGAATGAGGAATAGAGGGTGATCATCAACAAAGAGAAATTAAGAATTCTTTTCTACATAGACCACAGGGAGAAACTAAGGAAGTAAGGAATCATTTAAGAATTCCCTAACTAAGATAGTTTAGCAGAAAACATTAAGAAGGTAAACAGTCAAGACAGAGTGCATTAAAGCAAGTTCTAAAATATCATTCCTAGTTTACCATTCAAATTTCTTAGAAGCACATATGATTATCAATAAACATAAGGAAAAGCAATAATACAAATGAGAGAATAATTATTTGATTTTTGCTTCACACAAGGTTCCTATAAAATATCTGAACTTTATTCCATGATCCAGCAAGCCAATCCAGTCTTGATACAATAGCACTATGATTTTAGATACAAGTCTACAAAAGTGTCTTTGAATCCACACTAAATACTTTGAAATGGGAAGTATTTATATAAAAAATATTACAAAATATCTCATAACTATTTGAGATTTAATTAAGGAAATAAAAATATCTTCAAGCACGAAGATAGAGACAGATGGAAAACTGCATCATGTTGTCCCTCTTATTGTCATAGTGCTGGCTGTTGCAGTTGAATTTGTGCCCTTTTAAGCTGGTTGATATGTGTACGATGGAATCATCTTTGTCTTTAACCTTTAACTAATACTCTTTAACCTACTACTCTTTGACCTGTTTACCTGTTTCATCTGGCTGCCATTTAGATTTACTGTGGTAGCTTATAGTAAATCTATCATCTTTTCCCACCATTCATCTTTAGGTAATTTTACTTTGAGCATCCTTTTATATATCTCATCTACCTTAGTGTATTTGGAAAATTAGGCTTGGCGACAAAGAGATGTTTCACCTCGTGCTCTAGGAAAAATAGATTTTCTAAAGTATCATACAATACTTTCCCTATTGGCAAGGCTTTGATTCCTGAAGTGCTTTCCTGTTCATTCGAGAACTTCTTTAATTTGTGTTACACAAAAATATCGTCACCTTGATTATTTGCAGTTGGTGTAGGTCTATCACCACCTATACCAGCTTCCTAAGCAAGTCTCAAACCTCAGCTCTTCAAAACAAACTTTAGAAATGAGAGAAAGACATAAAAAAAGAAATGTAACTCTGGTTCCGCACTTTCTCTCACTTTTGCCTGCGGGCCCGCACCTTCTGTTCAGAATATCTGCGTACTTATATGCTCTGTATGTAAAGGGGAGGGTGCGTACCCCTGTAAAAGTCAAAAGGCGCAATCTTTATCTTAAAAAACTCATCTTGGGTTAATTCTAGAGTTTTCTAGAAGTATTTGTTACGTGGATTTTTCGCTCCAAGTGGTTCATGCATCCCATCATAGGAGGAACTAATCCCTTGTTGGGAGGATCTATCCCTTTGAAGGAGGATTCTATCCCTTTGAAGAAGGAGTTGGTAACTGATCTCCATTGCACTATAAATTGAGGCATTGGGTCAGTGGCCAGGGAGGTTAGAAGCTGAAATCTTGAGGGTAAATGCTAGTGAAATCAAGACTTCCTATTGAGCTTAAGAGGAGAGATCACATACCTTTTTGGCTTCATTGGGGAGTGAGTGAAGCTTGTCAAAGTAGAGGAGACTTCTTGTTGGACCTTGGGAGGAGCTTGTACAACGTCAAGGCAATGGTTGTAAAGTTCTTCTTCTTTTGAATTAATACAATCAAGCTCATTTTTCTCAACAAGTATCTCATGTTATTTGTTTCATGGACTCCTTGACTTTCATGTTAAATATGTTTTATAATACTAGTTATTCAAGTGCTATTTCATCCTTTACCTTGTTTGTGTTTGCAGGTTTGCGACAAAGGAACTTACTTGGATCAAAGGAGCGAAGGCATCCCCAAACTTGCGTTGGACATGAGGTAGGCCTTAAACACACTTGTTTGCTATTATTTATAAAAGCACATTTAGAGAAAGATAGTGTCTGGTTGGTTTGCTTGTCATTAGGTCTTCTTTAGATTCTAGGAAGGTCTATCTTGTCTGCAAGATCAACTCATTCCGCGTGACACCTGCAACCATATGACATGACATTATAAATTTAAACACAAGCATACATACCTTATTTCATCTTTAGGTCATCTATGCTTCCTTGAGAAGCTTCCTTAATTGAAGTGTATTCAACCCCTTGATTTGCTTCTTATGTCAATATAGCATCATCTATGAATTCCACAAGTTGGAGTTCTTGATGAAACACTTGCTTCTCCTCTAGATTAGTGAACCCTTCAATGAGGATTCTTTCAGAGAATCTTGAAGATCTTTATATATCCCCATCTGGAAAATGTTTCCTTTTTGACTTGATGTATGATGAGCCTTGATCCAGGTGGATATTGGTGGCCAACTACCAAGTCCACTTGGACCCCAAACATTGTTCCTTTTAGCTTTTCAGTTTCCTTAATTGTAGCACAGTTTACTATTTTTAACAGTTTTTCGGGTCCTGAACTTCCGGAGCCGTTTTGAGGCCCTAAACGATGTTTTCTGGGAAAAATGGGAGCAACATGGGTCCATGGACCGATATTTCTCTTCCCAAAGTTGTATTTCTTGGATAGATCTTTCGAACGCGATATTGTGCGCGTCAAATGGAGATCATATGCCAAAGTTACGACCCCGGGAAGTTGATGTACCAATTTACCCAAACGTGGCCCACAGTTTGGCGTTTCATCTTCTAGGGTTAGGTTTTTGGATGTTTAAGGTTTTCCATTGTTTCTCAACAATAAATAGGCCTTCAAGCCTCATTGTAACACAGTTCAAAGGCATGTAGCCGCCACATCTCTTCTCAGAGATAAGCTACCATCGCCCTAGCTGGTTTATTTCCATTGTTGATTGTAAGCATATTTCAGTATTTTACATTAATGAAATGAAGTATTATTTCCATTACATCTCTGTGTTTATGGTTATTTCTATAATTTATCACGTTCTTGTTTAAATCTGGATCAATGGTATCAGAGCGGTCTACTTTTTCTCTGCTTTTCTTTGCGTGTCCCCAACGAGGTCGGGATATAAGGAGTTAGGGCTTGAACTGGTCAAACCTTTGCAAGACCAGCCTCAAAAATCCCGATGGCCTCCCATGGCAGATGAAAAGAAAGACGAGGGGGCAGGAGATCCTATCAAAATCTTGCTCGAAGAAGCCCTCGAGGGACAAAGGAACGCAATGATGCATAGCGTTTCCCAGATCCTTCAGCGGCCACCCAGGGGCAACGCATCGGCTTCCAACAGCTACTCTAGAAATGCCACACCATTTAAGGTACAAGTTAATTTTGAAATCCCCATATTCGGGGGTCAGATAGATGCAGACGTCATTGATAAATGGTTAAATCTGCAAGAGGGTTATTTTTCTATTCATGATTTTTCCAGTCGGGAAAAGATTATTTTTGCTCTTCTCAAAGTATCCCCCCATGTTAAGGACTGGTGGGAAACCTACTGCGAGCAGAAAGATCAAAGTACAAGCTCACTATTTTTAGCCACACCTACTTGGAATTCATTCCAGGATGCCATCAAGGAGCAGTACTACCCTGTTGGAAGCTACGAGGATTAATACATAAAGTGGACCATGCTGCGGTAGGGGAGGGACCAAGACGTGCCATAGTTTACCAATATTTTCCATACCCTTCACACAAAGTTGGGTATCAAGGATTCAGAGCAGAATTTGGTACTCAAATACTGTGGTTGCCTGCACAAGTACATCTAGGAAGAAATAGAATTCCTGAACATCCCCTCGCTCAGCACAGCATACTGATATGTTGTCAAGGTCGAGCAAAAGTTTAAATAGAAGAAGCGAGACTTTGGATTTGTGAATCCGAAGCAAGGGAAAGGTGCCCCCAAATCGTAGAAAAAAGGACAAAGCCAAGGCAGGGCACCCAAAACAACCCGCCAAAGCTGCAAGCAAAAAACAACGTCGTGAAGCTGAAAAAGGACATGAGAAAGTGGTGTGAGTTCCATAAGAGCTCCACTCACAACACAAGTGAGTGTCAGACCAAGCAATCACTGGTGGCTAAGCTAAAGGTTTTAGAATTAGATGCATGTTCCGACTTTGAGTCAGAACCCGACAAGGGGAATTAAAAAGGGAAGCAAATTATCAATACGGAGCCCAATGCCATCTTTGACGCCATGAAGATACAAAAGGAGGAACCCGAAGATCCAGAGGAGGAGGAGTGTCTCTTCCACTCCCAGATGTGGGTAAAGGGCTACCCGCTACTGCTCATCCTCGACATCGGGATCCAAAAGAAACTCATTTCGGCAGAGGTCATGAAGCAGCTAGGCTTACCGACCACAACACATCCACAACCATACACCATCGGATGGCTTCACCAAGGACGGAATCTTTGTGTGAGCCAGTAATGTCGCCTTCCATACAACATCAAGCCCTTCCTGAATGAGGCATTGTGTGACATTTCTCCCCTTGAAGTTTGTGGTGTACTATTAGGACAACTATACTTGTGGAAGTGATATGTTGTGTATGAATCAAGGCCCCATGCTGTTATTGCTACTTTGGGAAATAAGTTGTACACAATATCGGAGGTAGCACCACTTACCGCCATATCTTTGGTTACTACAAAACAATGTAGTAAGCTCATTTCCAAGACCGAGAAATTTGTTTTCCTGATGATACGCCCTCAAGGAACGAAGAATGTGGTGGCCATGACCTCCAGACAGGGCCCCTCCGCAAAACAACTACAGATGGACAAGGTTGTGGAGGAGTACGAGGACATCTTCACCTCCCCTGTAGGGGTTCCTCTACACTGTCAGGTCAAGCACTCCATCAATCTGACCCCAGGTGCGCCACTGCCCAATGGACCAATCTATCGGCACTCTCTTCTAGAGAACGATGAAATCAAGAGGCAGATTCAGGAGCTACTACAGAAAGGTCACATCCGTCCGAGTTCATCACCATGTGGGAGCCTGATCGTGTTGCTACAGAAGAAGGATGGGACTTGGAGACTCTGTATTGACTATCGGGCATTGAACAAGATCACTTTCCATAATAGGTACTCGATCCCACGGATTGATGACCTCTTGGACCAACTGAATGGAGAAAATATTCCAGCAAAATCAATTTGAAGTCATGATATCACCAGGTGCCTATCGAACCCTCCAATGTGTGGAAGACTGCCTTCAAAGCCAAGGAGGGCCTTTTAGAATGGTTGGTTATGCCTTTTGGATTGACGAATGATCCTACAACCTTCATGAGGCTAATGGATGACATCTTGCGGCCATTCACCAACTCATTTGTAGTGGTATACTTGGATGACATCCTAACCTTCAACCAGAGTTGGGAAGAGCACCTCCACCACATCTGACAGGTTCTCCAAACACTGCAACAACACAAGTTATGTGCCAATTTGGAGAAATCCACTTTTGGCATGACCCAGGTTCAGTATCTGGGATACATTATTGATGAACAGGGGGTGCATGTGGATCCAGCCAAGATCCAAGTCATTCGATATTGGCCATCTCTAACCACTCTAATGGAGCTCCACAGCTTTCTAGGTCTTGCCAACTTCTACCACAGGTTCGTGTTAGGATTTTCTCATATCACTTGGCCCTTGAGTCAAGTCACCAAGGGAGGAGCAAAAGCAAAATTCTTTTGGTTTGAATCTCAATAGAAGGCATTCACAGAGTTGAAATATCACCTCTGCACGACACCAGTGCTTGCATTACCAGACTTACAACAACCATTTGAGGTCGAGACAGATGCCTCTAACTATGCTATCGGGGCAGTCCTTACTCAACACAGGCATCCATTGGCATATCATAGTGAGACACTTTCAGACACAGTCCGAAAGTATCCCACTTATGACAAAGAGATGTATTCCATTGTGCAGGCCTACCTACAATGGAAGCATTACATTTTGGGGAAGGAAACGGTCATCCACACAAACCACCGACCCCTGATATTCATACAGACCCAAGGGAAATTGCAGAATGATCGTCATCAGAAGTGGTCCACATGCCTGCAACAGCTCCATTTGAATACCAAATACAATAAGGGAAGCACAAATAATGTTGTAGAGTGCCTTAGTCGACCACCGATCATAGCGTTAACCACTGTGCTCAACTCTTATGGGCACGAGACTTCTGATTGGCCACTTCTCTACAAAAGTGACCCAGAATTCAGCCACACATACCAGACACTCTTGGAGGGTCAGAATGTTCCATATTTTCACCTCCAGGATGCCCTGCTATGCCACCTGGGTCACCTTTGTGTTCCTTCAAGCGAGCGTGCCAAGATGATTTTGGAATCATACTACAGTCGGGCTACTGGGCATTTCAGGGTCGAGAAAATGGTGGCAGTATTGCAAAAGTATTTCTATTG